>NW_021011541.1:974148-1065236 GCF_003987935.1 Bombyx mandarina
CCTTTATGGACATAATTGCAAATGTATTTGATGCTCTTCACAGAACTGCAAAACTCAACATTAATATGAGCATTGTATGTTTTGCTCAGTAGGGGCGAATATGGCACGACCCAACGATTGTCAATATCAATGTCTGTGTTGCTGATGTTTATAATAAATGATTGTCCGCCATTATCTGGATTCCTTCGACGATATATTGGATATCCGTCGACATCTGTGATTGTATCGTTAGTGAAATCTTCAGGGAATTTTTTTGTACTTTTTCCATCTGACATGCAAGGCGATGAACTAAAAATGTTTAACTACTACGCTTGAAGCATAAACACTAATAATAGCCGAAAACTGTAGAGATAACATCCCTACTCCGTGCTGTTTACTGGGTCAGAAGTGACACCTGTAGTCATCTGGCGGGGATAACTAATTAAATGACGATTGATCAGTTTTCGACCGGAGAGGAAAAATGATTAAATTACTAAAATGGCTATTAAGAAATAAGGGTTGATCGTAGAAGGGTGAAAATTGAGGATTGTATGTATTTTTGTATGTTGTATCATAAAAAAATAGAAATTAAATTTTTTGTCTAAAAATTAAAAAAAAAAAATTAGGGGTGGACTATCCCTAACATTTAGGGGGATGAAAAATAGATGTTGGCCGATTCTCATAGATACCAGATAAGCATAAAAAATTTCATCAAAATCGGTCAAGCCGTTTCGGAGGAGTATGGCAACGAAAACTGTGACACGAGAATTTTATATATTAGATTAGTTAGACTTCTATATAATAACAAAATAAGATCATTATTCATTTTAAGTAAAACAAAATGAAATCAAAATCTTTATGAAATGTTTAATAAAATCTAGCAGCAAGTACCACAGTAGAATAGCACACGACATAACAATTAAAACATTTTTTTTTGGTTGATAGAAACTTATTTATGTCAATAAGAGTCTATAAAGACACTGTATACTCCTTCCAAATAACTAAATTTTCTTTTGCTAACCAAAATTAATAAATAACTTCTAATCGTAATGAAATTTGTAGACATCTTAAATAACCTCAACCATATAGACAGGAAAAGATTGAGTCAAAAAAAACAAATAAAAGCTATACGAACGGACGTGCCGTTGTAACACAAGGTTTTCGAAATAATCTGGCACCAAGAGTTTGGCTCGGCAAATCTGCACGGAGAATGACGATATTTGATAGTGAAATGCTAAGCTCGTAAGTTTCAGACACAACTAAATAATTTTGTGGAGTTTGCACACAATTGCGAATCTTGATTTCATTTGATTATGGTATACAATGTGTATGTGATTGAACAGCTTCTAGATCTCAACTTCAAGTACTGATGGTGGGGTGTTTTGTATGGTTACTACCACCACCCTATTTATTTCTGTCGCCATTTCTGTTGACATTTACGTGTAACCACTTAACAGCAGATGGGCTGTAAGATCTTCTACCCATCGAAGCAATACAATAAAAAGAAAGTTCTAATAAAACTCAGTATTGACACTATGTTTGTTAATATTACTTTTTTTTTAATTAACATAAAACTTAAAAATATTTAACGTATTTTATTCTATTTTAGTGTAACTTTAATCTTTTTTTCTATTAAATTGTATTTTCATTATATCTTCTGAAATTTTAAATGTGTAAATTCCATGAACTAGCTCTAAATAGGATAACACTTTTGTTGAGCACTAAAACGTGATATCTCTTAATGTTTCCAATATCGGGTTGCAATTCTGCGTTCAAAGGCAACTGCACTGATCGATAAAATGGCGTCTGGCGCGATGAAGGCGGCACAGAGACAATAATAAATTGTAATTACAATTTAAAATGAGCAGGCGTCGTTGGGGGAGTGGCCTCCCCACGGCCCACCGCGGCTTCACGTGTGTAGTTAGTTACCCGTAGTTCTTATACCGTACGGAATTATTGGTAATTCATGCGTTTTGGTTGCAGATTTATTGTGAAGATCCGAGAGTATGAAATGATTGGCAGACGCGTTTCATAAAAATATAACTAACTAACTGTACCCGTCCGCTTCGCTGGGCATTTAAAATTAACATTATTATTTCTCACCCCCACAAAGATTCTCACCTTTAACGCCCCCACAAATAGTGTATGGAGTCCAACACTCATATAAATATTAGCCTATCCATTAAGTACATGTATATTCTACATGGATACCAAGTTTCAAGTCAATCGAATGCATGGTCCAGTAGTTATAAAGGAACATCCGTAAAAACCACTGTAGATTTATATATTAGTATAGATTATATTCCGAGGCTCTATCTAGCCCACTGAGTTTCTCGCCGGATTTTCTCAGTGAGTCGCACTTCTGATCCGATGGTAGATTCTGCGAAGCACTTCTCTTGCTGGGGCTAAAGTTAGCATCGTCACCAGGTTAGAGCCCCGTGAGCTCACCTACTCTTTCGGTAACGGTAGCCCTCTAAGCCAGCATCGGTAGAAAAAAAAAACAATGCTCTAAGTACGAATTTATATATTTCATTGTATCATACAATTTGCACAATGTGACGGCCACCAAATTGAAATCTAAATTGAGTTATATAATCAAAACGGAACGCAGGAATGCTTAGATGCAGAAATAGGAAGGATGACGGTACTAATCCGCGCTGACTCACTCAGAAGACGATGCTGCCCATTCTCTGGTGAATACGGCACCCACGAGACACTACAAGGGCAAGCACTTCACAGTTCTATTTATTTATTTATTTATTATACATTTGATTTCGGCGCTCAGATATCTGAGATACACATTCTTTATTGTTACTACATTTATGTAAAAGCAAAGATAGTTTAACTTATTATACAATGGCTTTAGGGTGGGTTTTTTTTGAATTGTTTTATGTTTTTACTTTAGTATTTCTTCAGGTTTAATTGTGTACTAATAATGGTGACTTATTGTACCGTTTAGTACCTATGAAAGTGTACAAGCGTGGGAAAACGGAAAAAAATGTTATTTTATTAATTGAATATTTTTATTAACTGGCAACTGAGAACAACGGCACCGCAAGGCTCCGATTGCCATTCTGAAAAAATGAAGAAGAAGAATATTATGTGTCTATTACTTAAACGAATATAAAAACAAAAGCACAAAGTGAACATTGTGATTCTCATTAATCATTCAAATCGTGAGTTAAAGCCTTGGAAAAAACAAAAGAACGTAGTTATTAAAAAAAAGCATTCTGTGATCCCAAAATTTTGTACGTCAACGCATCGGATAGCCATTTACCAAAATTACACGTTACAAAACATTCACTTGCTTTATTTTCGATTCTCCAATATACGAATAGGATTTTTGTTGTAAAATATGGAATCGAACAGAAACAAAATTAAAAAGTATGCGAGGTTCCGCAGTCTGTATAAGCTACATCAAAAAATTACTTGCCCTTGTAGATGTGTAAGATAATATTAATAGAAATAGTTACTATCGGCCGTTCCTTATAGAAGGTTGCAATCCATAGACACTCGGGAACACGCCAGACCGGCACTAATAAATTACTCTATAGAACTACTTCATTACAAAAAACTCATTGAGATTAGAATTAGAACCAAATGAAGCCTTTTTATTCTTAATAGAATTGGAATTCATCAGGTAAGGCTTAAAAATAATCTTAACTAAGCGCAAATTAACTACAACTCGTGTTTAAACCCATCATTTGTTTCTAAACGACAATATGCCTATTTCCATTTGCTTGTTCCAGTTTTGTCTGTCTACAGCCTGTTTCATCAACTCATCTCTTTAATCTCATTATGTGTACATAGTGACATAATTTGAGAATTTGAAAATATATTAGTAGTTGCGATCTGATGATGTTCAATGGCTTCAGAAATAAGGCCACTTTTGATAGTTTTGTCGACTGTTTGTCGTATAACATCTTACGATAGTAACAGTGCATTCGCCTATTTTACTAACTCCGCAACCCTCTTTCTATATCATATATATACATAAGTGTCCTCAGTACTGATGATAGTCAGGAGCTATGAACTTTCACAAATCATAACTATATATTTTTTATAGCTATGATTACTATCTTATTATCGACGTATTACGTCACATTTCTGATCATAGTGTAGACCTTATACGACTGATTATGCTGAACAATCGCATATTTCTTTATGAAACAATGATTAGGTTATTAGTATATTTTAAATCAACCCTAGGAGCCTCAAACATAAATTGAGTCGTCTATTATCAAAGGCGGCAATCTGTACATTTGGACAAAAAAATTTTATTGATATGTCAATACAGATTTATTTGAATATAATCGTCTCCTTCAAAGAATACGGTTCAAAACCTGCATTAAATAAAGGTTAATAGTTAACCTGTTATTTATCTAAGATGTCGTTCCGAAGAGTTTTGTGACTGCCAATGGAATACAAAGTCNAATCGTCTCCTTCAAAGAATACGGTTCAAAACCTGCATTAAATAAAGGTTAATAGTTAACCTGTTATTTATCTAAGATGTCGTTCCGAAGAGTTTTGTGACTGCCAATGGAATACAAAGTCAATAATTCGTTTTTCTGATTTACCAATCATTGTCCAAAAGTCAGATTGCCGCCTTTGATAATAGTCGACTCAATTATAAACAGTACGACAACGAAGCTAAAAATTTATGCGAATAAATTTTGCCGAATTTTGTTTAAAGTCATCTAAATTTTTTCACGGATCCCTAAAGAAGGATAGAGATCACAATCTCAAAGTTTCGAGTTTGGGTCTGAATAAAATGGAAACACATTTTAATGATTATTATGCCCTTAAACGTTTCTGCCTGAATATTGGATATGTGATGTTTTTTCATTAATTTCAATTCATAACGTTTATTAAAGTCAAATGAAAGTGTGTATAATAAATAGGCTATATAATGATTTTGAAACACACATTTTGGACGTTAGTCCAAACACGTTTTGATCTATGACCAGAAATGTTATGATACTACTTTTACGGCTTTATCTGGCTTTGATTATTTTTAATTCATTATTTCGCCCATATCGAATACTGTACAGTTTTTGTGGTCACAAACAACTGACGTATAAAAATAAGGTAATGTTATCATAACTATCATATACATTTTTGATACAGAGTTCGCATTTTATTTCTAATACAATATCCGCTTCCTCGAAATTATTAAAGTATTAATACCAATAATAAACTGCTTCAAAATAGTCAAATCATTCAAAATATACGTATTTTAATGCGCAGCAAAATTTTAATAACCGTATCGAATTAATTTGAAAATGTATTGAAAATCACACTTTTATAGTATTATTTCATTTAAATCCTCGTAGTACCAACGGCAGCGTAAACTGAAACTAACTGTTTGGATTACAAAATCACAACATCAGGCAGTCCAGTCATAGAGCAGTAGCCCATGGGTAGTCTTCGTACAGCCACAATGCCTGGGCTTGTTTGCTTTTCGTGTTTGTTGAACGGTGCTGCTTCAACGTTGAAACTAAATTATCGTTAAAACAAAACATTAAACGACTCGAGGGATCTACTAGTACTACTATTGCAGTAAATATTTATATTGTATATTCAAGTACATCTGCTATTTAGATTTGTTTTACGCGTTCTGATTTTTTGATGGAAATAATCATTCTTGGTTATGAAACTTTGTGTTGTGACGAGATTTAACAATTTTTTCAATAATATTATCTTGTTACATGTGCTCCGTCGATATTTTAACATAGTTTTCACAAAATTTGGTTATGACACCACACCAAACCAATATATGAGTTGAAGCCCGATATACCCTTCATTGTAACCTTTTGACTAATTATGAAGAACCCAGTGGGATTCTTGCCAAATCTTCTCACTGGGTCGCGACTTCGATCCGTGGGTAGATTCTGCGATACACTGCTGTTGCTAGGGCCAATATTAGCAGATCCTCTCAGTTTGGGCCTTGTGAGCTCACCTTCTACCGTAGCTTTAGCGAATAGCTATGGAAAAATCTATTAAAAAGAGTGCTGTAAGCATAAACATGATCATTCTTCTACTTTAAAATTTAAATTTTGGTCAATACTAAACTTTCTCTCCAAATAATTTTTTCTAAGACTTCCCTATGTGATAAGTTGTCTGGTAAGTTGTCTTTCTGTATATATAGGTATCTATAGCATTGAAAATAATCCACCTCTCCTGAGAGAGTTCAAGTCAATCTACCAGTTCACCCAAAAGATAAATCATCATGTTCTACACGTACAGAAAGCCGGTGCACAACTTATTTAAAACGAATACATTGCATTTTCTTTTAAGATACATTCAATGCTGTCTTTGTAATGGTGCATTTTTCAAAAAATAATTTCGACTGCAATCTCGGTTGCTTACAATGTACTAATAGCATTTTATTTTTGGTATTATGCTTGCGTAGAAATTGTAATTTGTTATGGCACACGTGCTTCGTTACTTTTTAAGCTATTGCATAGATTTTATCGCGGGCTTTGAGCGCGACGACTGAATCAAGGAATTCCGTAACGAAAATAACCTGACACCTCCACTACACCTACTATGTAGCTCGCGCTCAACACATTCACACGTTGCGCTTGTGTAGTGTTTGTGAATAAACGTGTGGCGTGACGTCACACTGCATGCGCATCATGAAAAGTCTGCCCATCTCTCTCTCTCGCGCGGTCTAGCTTATGAGTGTAAAGGGGACAGTTAATGTTTTGCTTTTATTAATGTTTAATATAGCGTGGTCTTGTTTTATTATTGTTTTAATATTAAATTATCATTGTCTAATTATAATTGCATAAGTTGATAAAAAATGCTATGCAATAGCTTTACCGCGGCAGTTCCCGAGTGCCACACGTTTTTTTTTAATTATTATTATTGAGGGCTACTGGTGACCTGGAGGCCGTTCCAGTTTTACAATGACAGGTGGGGGAGCAAGGGCTCAACCAGCAGGGGTGGCATTTGTTAACAGCCACCCGAGCGCCTCCAAGAGAGACCTAATAGCTCAAGAGTGGCTGCTTCGCGAATGAATCTACTACCGGATCGAAATCGCGACCCGCTGAAAAGACCCGGCGAGAAACTCAACGGATTGATGTTTCGGTTAGGTTGCACGTCGAACTCTTTGCTGAGTTCGACGAGTCCGGTTACCGGGGTCCCTAAGCCTGTTCTTAGCTAAAGGCATCTAATGCAAGAATTATTGGATCTGATGGAACCGTAAGGACGTGTCTATGCTAAGGCTGTGTCTAAGGCTTCTGCGTGATCAAGATGCGGGGAACTTCGTTACTATACAGCTCTTGAATTTGCGTTGAATTTGCTACAAGCGGGTGTAGCTGAAAATCTGCGATACAACAAAATACGTACTAGCGTAATGTTGATTACCCATTAAGCGCCGATGTATATCTTATTTAGTACTTTTTTATCTTGTTCTTGCAGAGCTGTTAGCAAATCCCATCCATCCTGTTTGAGGCTTTGCTTGAAAAGGTCTTCGGGCCACAAGTAATCTTTCCTTTTTTTTCTTTTCTTTCTTTTTCTTTTCAAAATTTTTTTTTTTTCTTTTTAATCTTTAATTGATACTAAATAAATCGAATTTCTATTCCTTTCATTTTTTGTATCTATCTATTGGTATATATATCATTCAGATAATAATCATAAACGATAAATAAAAAATAATGAGGTGTTTCTACAATTTGGTTTAAAAATAGAATAGTCTTATTATTTTTGCGAACTTTAAAATTTTCAAGTAACAGTAAATGAATATTTATGCTCGTTTTAATATTCGATATTATTCACATACATTGAATCGATTTAAGAAATTTATTAATAATTACATTTAAGATAACCATTATGACATTTTTCACCCACTAATTGACATTTCAACGTATTTTCTTGAACGAATTAATTAATTACAAGACATAATTCTCCATAAACATTACGCTGTCTGTGTGGTGAAGTTTGTAATTGACAATAAATACTAAGCGAAGTGACATTTAAAAAATAAAACAAGTGGCACTCAGAAGCCAATTGCATTTTGTGGTGAAGTCGCGTGTTCTAAAACATTAACCCGCCCTTCTTCTGGGCTACATTGCAGTGAAGTAAGTACCTTTATTATACGATTCAAAGTCCTATAACGTAAATTACAAAGAAATTTTAAAGTCCCTATTTGAATTTATTAAGCCTTTTTTTTATTTTATTTTTTTATTGCTTAGATAGGTGGACGAGCTCACAGCCCACCTGGTTTTAAGTGGTTGCTGGAGCCCGTGGACATCTATAACGTAAATGCGCCACCCACCTTGAGATATAAGTTCTAAGATCTCAGTTTAGTTACAACGGCTGCTCCACCCTTCAAACCGAAACGCATTACTGCTTCACGGCAGAAATAGGCAGGGCGGTGGTACCTACCCGCGCGGACACACAAGAGGCCCTACCACCAGTAAAAGCCTTAATGAATTTGAATCTTAAAATTTAATTAGGTGTTCGTTTATGTATTTGTCTACACATAAATTGGAATCGATAAAATTTCATACAAAATTTAACGTCACGTTAGATTCAATGAGATCTGTACAGTAATACGACCACCAATTATAATACAGATGGAAGTCCATACGCGTTTAACTGTCAATATTAAATCGTTAGCAGAGTCTTGATCGATGCAATTTCTGAACGATTATTCCAGCCACCGGCGGCGAGTTCCCGGTATGTTCGCATAAATAATTACTTGAATAATTTACAGGGCATCGATTTTGTTCGATTTTATTGAAGTTTCAATAGAATCTATATATTAATAAGTGAAGCAAAAACTTTGTATCCCTTTTTACGAAAATTGCGCGGACGGAGGGGTATGAAATTTTCCACACTTATAGAGAATATAGAAAAGAAGTGCACAATGCTAATATTTTTTTAAAATAATGCATAAAAGATACATTAAATCAATAAAGAAAACATTACACACACTACATACCATGTATTTGACGCACACACGCATGTGTACTATTTATTGTCAAACTTTTGTTCTTGACGTCTGTTGTGAAATTGAGAATAGATTAAATATTGTTTGTCTTTGTTAATATTTTTTATAGTGTATTCTTGGCGAAATTTGTGATTATAGAAGTATAAAATACAATCATAATAGTGTACAAACTTAAAATTCCAATTAATTATAGTCGAATTTCGACTACTGCGGGACCTCCAGTTTCAATTATTTCGCGTTGAAGCTAACGAAGAATGTACCTACTCTTTTTGGCCTTTCGAAATCGAAACTCTAATTTCAATGTGTAGTTATACTATTGTAACCAAATAATTTGATACTTGTCCATTCATTGCATTTATATTTATGCGAATTGATGATGAAGTTGATGATTTAATTAATTAGCTCTATATTGATGCCATTCGTGAGTGCCGCTCCACTCTACTTTCAAATAGAAGTACTAAAATAAAAGTAATTTTCATTAGCTAATAAATAATTGTTGAAGTACATACGTTATGCGAACACGAATTATCAAAAGTTATTGAATTATAATAGTTTTATTGCCTATTAGTAATAATTTAATGAAATCTTTATACAGCTTTATTTATTCGAAGTCTCCTTAAAATGACTAGTTTTATGATTAACAAACTGACGCTTTCGGATAAAACACCATCGAAGTCGCACGCAAAAAGAGAATTCTTAAATCGTTTATGATCACAGTGATATACCTATAGTTTTAAACAAAAATTAGATATTTAAATAAAAATCGTAGCACATACTGTCTTAAGGTGTCCGGTGTCCGCTAAATGAGGATATAAATATATCCTTATTAAATTTTTTGATTACTTATTAGATATCTGTTACTAATCTGATACCTAGAGATACAATAGATATAAGTGTGCGAAAATTCAAATCGATGTTATCGTACCATGAGCGATAGCTACAACAAAATGGAAGTAAGTGTATAAAGCCTACTAGAGTAAAACTATTTATTAAATAAAATAAAAAAAAAAATTCAAGCATGATTCTCGTCTTTTAGTATAGTATGTATGTAAATGTTTATACTCTGAAAGTAAACATCTCGCCAAAAACTTACGTATGAGAACGGGGAACTGACAAGACATGAGATGCAGAGCAATAACTTGATTACAAAAGGGGGGGTGAGGGGAGATTATAAGTACTTCGTTAGCCTCGCGAAGGTGTCTAACTCAGCTCTGAGAAGATTATCGCTTTTGCCTCGAGTGCCGCGTTTTGTCGTCAGTTTCGAATACTCGCTTGACGTAATTACATGCATCGTATTATACAAAGATGATCGAAAATAGAGTTAGTTTAAAATTAAATTAAACTTTCGCAATATTGTTTTGTAATTAATAATTCAAAATACTTTTACGGTGTCGTCATTATACTACGTAGTGGTAGGACGCATTGTGAGTCCGCACGGGTAGGTACCACCATCCTTCTTATTTCCGCGGTAGCACGGTAATGCGTTTCGGTTTGAAAGGTGCGGCAGCCGTTGTACTGTATAAACCCACATAAGCAAAAAATATAAATAAAAAAATCCTATGTTTCGAATATTTTAGAGATCTTCGTGGTCATGGACGACTATCGTATCAGATTAGTCATCAGAATCAGCTCAGTAAGAGTAGCTTAATTACCTACGTCTATAATTCAACCAATGCCCAGGAAAATACAGTTTTATATTTCATTTAGGCGTATATTACGTACATACACGATACCTTAACGTAAGTGCTACATACATATGCAACACACGTTTATTAAGCTTAACATTATTGGTATTTCCTGAACCAGTCTGCTTTATAAAGACCGTAGTTGGCAACTACTTAATCACGTGGAAAAAAAAACTGGCTATATGGTGCCTACATAGAATAGAACCAGCCATATTTTCTGATGAGTGTCGTAAAAGACGACTAAATATTTCACAGAAAATGAGCAGTATTATTTACTACCCTAAGTACTGTGATTGTAATTTTACTGACGGAATTGTCTTCAACAATTCATCAAAGCACTGCTGGTGGAAAACACGTGCAAGTCAACGAAAGTTTTTTTTATTGCCCTTGTAGGCAGACGAGCATACGGCCCACCTGGTGGTGAGTGGTTACCGTCGCCCATGGACTTCAGCAATGCCAGGGGCAGAGCCAAGCCGCTGCCTACAGAATATCGATATAATAACAAACCCTTATAGGCATTCTGAATGTGTATCTCAGTGTTTGCGCAACGTTACCGCTACAACTTCTAAATCATTTTGCATGTAATTTTCTCTTATTTTCTTTGATTTGAAATAAAAAATTATCGACATAATTTCGATTAAATAAATCAGACTAGACACTTTGAAGTCACTTTTTTTAAGTCGTCGTGGCCTAAAAGATAAGACGTCCGGTGCATTTGTATCTAGCGATGCACCGGTGTTCGAATCCCGCAGGCGGGTACCAATTTTTCTAATGAAATACGTACTCAACAAATGTTCACGATTGACTTCCACGGTGAAGGAATAACATCGTATAATAAAAGTGAAATCCGCAAAATTATAATTTGCGTAATTACTGGTGGTAGGACCTCTTGGGAGTCCGCACGGATAGGTACCACCAACCCGCCTATTTCCGCCGTGAAGCAGTAATGCGTTTCGGTTCGAAGGGTGGGGTAGCCGTTGTAACTATACTGAGACCTTAGAACTTAATCTCGAGGTGGGTGGCGCATTTACGTTGTAGATGTCTATGGGCTCCAGTAACCACTTAACACCAGATGGGCTGTGAGCTCGTCCATCCATCTAAGCAATAAAAAAAAAGTAAACTTAATTCGCTCTAAATTAAACTTTAATTTCCAAAGCATCTTGTGATTTAAAATGCATATAAACAGTGAACGTCTCTATTCCATACTATAACAATTACAATAACATAATTACATGAAATTACAATAACAAAAGTTGCATTTCAGTAAGCTTCAGCGTAACTAACCAAACTATATTATATCCCAGCGCACAATTTCAAAGATTAACAACTCAACTCAAGTGTAATATAAATTTTCGATATTCGCCTAAAAGACGTGCACAATCAATTTCATTAAAACATCAACAGTACGGGGACACAATGCCGCGAGTGTAGAGCAAACGCGCTGGCTGTCGACACAGAGGCGGCTCCGTCAACACAAAAGGCACAGAGAACCGCAGCCCAAACTTATTGAGGATGCAATCACAACTTGCCCAGCCCGTTGACTAACTTGACGTTTAATCGTCTTAAATTTCCAATCACGATTATTTCGAGTAGCAGAACACCTACTTGTAGTGTGGCAGGATGTGTTCCTGTTGAGTATATTTCAGCATCTGTGCTCTACTCTGTGGTTATATATGTGTTAGTCTATAATGTTCCGGCTGGCTGCTGATAAAAATGAATATAGAAAGTTAACGGCCAACCTTCAGGATTGAAGAGGCACTGGAAGAAGAAGAAGAAGAAGAATAATGTATTATTAATGTATCTATGGCAATATGCCACAACTCACTTAGCTTCCGCTCTGCTATTATAATAAAATGGTGCCCGTACTTTTGTGTATTAATTTGCCAAAAGAGATCCAATAGTTTCTACAACAATAAACGCCAATTTTCAGACTAGTACCGCGTAATAATCAGGTACACCGATTTGAAGTCTAATTATTTGTTGCTGTTATTATTTATGATTCAAATTTCAAAATTGCGCGTCCAATATGCGTACGATGATATCGTAGGCGGCATGTTTATCTATACATCGACACATCAAAAATACATTCAAAATCAATTAATTTAAAAAGAATACAATAAAATATTTAAATTCAAAAACCGAAACATCGCAGATCATCTATATTAAAGCTATCAAAACACTTTTTGAGAATGAAATTAAAATGGAATTACAAATTCAAACCGACAAGCAAGGTACCTTTCGGCGAATCGGCAACCACATCCTGTTTAAAGATGTTTCTAGAATTATTAACTAAGATTTGAAGTAACAAATACGAACTAAGTTTCACTTATAAGGGATTAGGGAGGGTTCCGGTCCAAGACCCAAGGGATGCGAATAGCTAAGTTATTGTATTGTTTCGTATCGTTTTAGTTTAACGACCAATAATTACCAAATATACTTTGTATGTTAATTGAAATTGAATAACAATAACATTGCTTTCTCTTTGTTTTATTGTCCATGCGTACAAAATTATAACTAGTAACAAGACCTGTCCAAAGTTTTATTCGTTAAAGTATTTTTTGTATCAATGATAACTTGGTACAAAATTACATATAATTCAATTACTTTCTTTTATTATTTGAATTGTTACTATAACATTTTTATTGTTAACGGAAAACTTGACTGCATCGCTTGATTATTAGTATAGAAAAATCAGAATAGATGTTAATTAGTGGGAGATTATAGGTATAGCTCATGCAGGCTTCTCTCCCTGAAATCAAATATATGGGCATTATTTCATAAATGACATGCATATTTGTAAATTAGAAAGAATGTAACACGTTCCGAGGTAAATAGTTGCTTGCGTCAATCTTTGGTCAATTACAAGTCGATTTATACATTTATTGGCACGTAAAATCACGTACCAAAGAACACACCGTCGCATTTATAATATGTAGCAGACCATGACAAGTTATTACCAAATACGAAATAATATACAAATTAGTATAGATTAATATTTTCTTTCGCTATCGCGTGTCGTAAGTATTATTGAAACTACTTTGGTAGCTTTATCTCGATGACTGGCATGGTAATTAATATATTCGAAACCTCAAAATTATACATTAAAATACGCGAAATTAAGCCGTAAAAATAGTTTTAATTAAAAATTGATTAAGTCGATTAAAATGTTGCTCTAAATATAACGTTGTAGGTATCAAATTTGTTTCAATGTTGCATGTAAATATTGATAAGAGCGGCATATCCAAAGTTTAGTTTGAACCCTTTTGCGGGCGCGGCGACTTCCGCTTAGCTCTGTTTCAGCCACTCATACGATATTAAAGATTACTATCAACAGGAAGGTGCACTATTAGTTTCGCTTCGTTTTCATCAAACCCTTTCGATGGATTTATCTTACAATCAGTTAGTAGCTAGACCGAAATATCAACTTAAGTAATTTTTTGGGCTATCATCAAAAAGTGGTTGTATTCATTTTGCATTTAGTGAACGTGAAAACGGTTCATAATGGAATAATACTATTACCATTTATTTATTTATTTACATATCATTTATTTTAAACTATTCAAACGATGCCTTTTTATTACCTTATCACATTCCCGCCTCAAAGGCTATTCCTGGTTCGCGGATTTCGTAGGCGAGGTCACGGGGCTCAGCTGGAAGAATTTTCTAACGCATGACTTAACAAGAGCAGCTCTTCACTGAATCTATCACCGGATCGGAATCGGGACATGTAGTGAGAAAGTCCAGCGCAAAACTCAGTGGGTTGTGTATATGGGTTAGATCGCAGGTTGAACTCTTCATCGCATTCGACACGTTGGACGAGAACGGTGATTTGTGCTTGAAATGCATGACATGTTTAGCGTGAGCGTTACCCTGTCATTATTTTCCGTACCCCATAGGCATCAACAACAAAAATGCCGACACTCATCTTAAAAACATGAGTTTTAAGTCTCTGTTTTACAGTACGTATACAGGCTTATCGTGCCGCACCATCCTCTTGGAGAAGCGTTCTATGGCTGTCTTCAGACACTTACTAATCCATTACAATTATCTTCTTCTTCTTCTCCTTCTTTGTCGTTTCTTCATTACTGAGGGTCGTGACCACCTTGGTCCAGTTTTTGCACCAGCTTCCTCCAATGTTGCCTGCATTCGGCCTGCTTAATGGCGCCCGGGACGCTGGTGTTTGTGGCCTCCTTAATAATGTCCGTCCACCTGGTTGGCAATCTTCCTCGACTTCTCTTTCCTTGCACGTGACCTACAACTATTAATTTTTCCAAGTTATCAGGATTTTATCGGGCCACGTGTCCGAAGTACTTGAGGAGACGCTGCATACAGATTGTAAATAGACGGGTCTTGACGTTTAGCTCCTCGAGAATTGACACATTTGTTCGGCGCTCCGTCCATGATACGCCCAACATTTTGCGCCAACACCACATTTCAAATGCGTCAATTCTCGATCGGGTACGGGCCTTGAGGGTCCATGTCTCAGAAGCGTACAAGAATATGGAGAAGATAAGGGTTCTCATGAGCTTTATCTTAGTTTTTTTGTTTATGCTGCGATTTCTCCAAATCTTCTCCAATCGCTTCACGACTGATTTTGACATCTGGGCTCTCCTGACCACCTCCCTGTCACAATCACCGTCACTGGATATTAATGACCCCAAGTACACAAATTCTTGCACCACGTCCAGGTTACGCAGTTCAGTTTTATAATTATAAATCGTCGTAAAGAAATATAATCCTGATGCTCCTGGAATTGAGTGACTTGATGGTATATATAGGGGTGCGGCCCGCGTGTCCGAACACGACACTTCATTCATCACGCATAAGTCATCAGCGATGTTTGCATGTTTCGTAGAATGTTTTTAGCGAGCGAATTATGACATACATATTTTTATGTACGTCATAATTCACTTGACCTTTTTTATTTTTATTGCTTACATGGATGGACGAGCTCACAGCCCACCTGGTGTTAAGTGGTTACCGGGGCCCATAGACATCTACAGCCTAAGTGCCACCATCTACCTTGAGACATGAGTTCTAAGATCTCAGTATAGTTGCAACGGCTGCCTCACCCTTCAAACCGAAACGCATTACTGCTTCACGGCAGATATAGGCAGGGTGGTGGTACCTTCCCGTGCGGACTCACAAGAGGTCCTACCACCAGTAATTACACAAATTATAATTTTGCGGGTTTCATTTTTATTACACAGTGTTATTCCTTCACCGTGAAGTCAATCGTGAACATATTTTGGTAAGTACAAATTACATTGGAAAAATTGGTACCCTGCCTGCAGGATCGAATACCGTTGCATCGCTAGATACGACGAATGCACCGGACACGGATGCACCGGATCCTTTAGGCCACGACGACTTCAAATCTGTCGCTGAATTGATTAAATACAGTCGTCTCTTTAAGCTTTTCCAGCGTCAACACTTCATCATTGAATGTACTTACTATTTCATAAACTTGACACTAGCGCAACTTAGCTCCGCAGCTACATACGAGCACGTTTGTTTTTCATTGCTTAAATTTTCATTCCATTCTATCATTATTCCATTTTTAATTTTATAGGCGGATAAATGAGTTCATGGCCCTTGCACCTTGTTCAGTGGTTACTATAGCCAATAGAAATGATAAAGGAAATGCAAGCACTCACCTTGAGACATAAGGTCTACGTCTCCATTGAACAGTACAACGTCTATCTTACCTTTCAAACCGGAAAGCATTACTGCTTTACAAGACACCTTTTTTTTAAAGGTATCCTGTTACGGATACCCCGTCGAGGGGGGAAAGGACCGGGTTATATCGGACTTCAGTCAGAGAAGACGGAGACGAGTAGAGCCAAGGTCAATTCCTCGCAGGAGACTACGCCTTAAAAAAGGCACGCGAGCCGCTCGCCCCGCTTACCGACTAAGCTTACCCAACTACCGACTAAACCCCATCGAGCTCCACTACACCTACGGTACCGCAGTGCGGGCCGAAAGTTCGCCTTCGCCGGTACCCGTTTTGCTGATACAGCGGGATATTATCATCTCCGGGAATATCTCGAAAGATGTCGTCTCGTGAGGCACACCGTGGGCCATACACAGGAGTCACTTGAGCCACCTTACAAGACACCCTATGACCAGTAATCAAACAAATTCCATTCTCATCCGGGTTTGTTTTTTATAACAAAATATATACTATTCCTTCATTGTGGAAGTCATTCTTGAGCATGCGTTGACGCGTACGTATATATTTCATTAGAAAAATTTGCAACCGCCTGCGGGATTTGAACGCTGACACAGTCGCATCGCGCAGTGGACTCGAGTAAATGGGTAATTTTATCATTAAGGCTACGACGACTTCAAAAAGGTTTGTATTCATTTGATTAAAATTTGACATTTCCAACACTATGGTTATCATTTCGATAAATGTTACGTTACAACAAAATATGTTATTAACTTTACAAAATTTTAACACCTATAATTTATTTTATCTATATGGAGCATAAGCTCTGCAATCAGTAAAGACCTCGATTTAATGAAAACGGAAATACTCACACTCAACAGGGACCCCCTTGATATTACAAAGAATCCCGCAAAATCTTAACACACAGAAACTCATATTATTCAAAAGATATCAAATAAATTAAAAACATCACCGTTATCATTTAACACCTAATTTAACTGAAATCTCTGAACATATTCACAGCTAGAAACTGCAGATGATCAAAAGGAAAACATCAGCTGATCTGTATATAACAAGCACGCCTGCCACTAAGGTACATCATCTAGTAACAGTGTTAAGTAAGTATACCGTCCAGTTTTTGCCCCCGGCACGTTATCGCTTCTCAATCGAATTATTTGCTGGCACCACCCGAGCAGTAAATTAAGAATTAACATGGAAGCCGATGATTTTAAAACATGTGTCGGGAGACCCTTTCTAACGAGTTTTCCTGGCCGGGTCGGACGGAGAGCCTCAGTAACTTGTTTATATCGATATTCGAATAGTTATTAACACTGAAATGTAGATTGCGATAGTCAATATTTAAAAAAAAGATGTGTGGTGTCGTGGGACACCGGATAGGAACGAAGTTCCGTATTATAAAAATATTAATTTTAAGTTCTATTCAAGGTATAAAGAAAATAAAACTGGAGGTTTCGTAACAACCTACGGTCAGTCGGTAACGGGCGAACCTATAGTGGTACACTTCATTCACGGCTGTTTGCATAAGAGTTAATGTATTGCGCAAACGAATGCTCTGAGATCGTGGTCAATGAATGATAAAGAAATATGTTATTTTTTGTGCGTTATTACAGAGTTAAGTCGTACACTGTGTGCATTACTAATAAAAATCTTACGTTACGGACGTTTTTTCCCGGTTAGGGTACCCCTCCGCATCGTCTCATAAGGAATTTCGGTCCAAAACTTCGTTCCAAAAACAGATAATAATTCGTAGAAAAAAATATACAAAACATGGTTGTTAGAGAAATAATACTACGACAAAATTTATAAACTTTAAACTTTTATTCGTGTAAAAGTTTCTCAATTAATTTGAGTAACCTATCATTGTAATTAAGGTAGCCGTATCTAAAATAAAAGAAAGATGAAAAACGTTTCGGTGTTAGCAAATAACCGTGTGCAGGAAATGGTATCGTGACAAACATCCATGCCTCAAGCGACCTCCACTAAATCAACTTGCGAATGAAATCCAATTACGAAAGCAAAAAAATCTATTATTTCCGTATAATACGCCGGTATTGTGCTTAAAGAAACATAATTACCTGATACGATAACATACGTTTGGCTTAAAATATATTAATGAAATAGTAGTATAGTAATTAAATTATCGACAATTACATTTCCTTTATATGAATCGCGTTAACGACATTTTCAAGGAAATTTAAAAGTTCCAATTATTATAACATTAACATTCAGACCATCGGTATCGGTCTACCGACGTTTTTTTTTTTTATTTTTTTTTTTATTGCCTTTGTAGGCAGACGGGCATACGGCCCACCTGATGGTGAGTGGTTACCGTCGCCCATGGACTTCAGCAATGCCAGGGGCAGAGCCAAGCCGCTGCCTACCGCTTAATACTCTCCATAAGCCTCGTTTGAAGAAGGACATGTCATAGCGCTCTAAGTTAGTTCACTCACTCAGTGGAGAATATTCTATTTTTTTTTTGTGACCAATTGTTAGATATATGTAGTTAGTTATAGTTATAGTACATTATTCAAATACTAGTTCATAAATTAAGAGTTAATTTATTTTTCCTTACTGAAACTTACTGAGACACTACTAAAATTCGTACTGGAGATGTGTATAACATTTTTTAAATGTTCTTTTAAGATTTATTGCTCATGTTATTCACTATATTATCTACTTCTGAAAAAGTTCGGCGATAGAAAATAATATTTTGGAGCAGTCAATGCTTAGATCCTCTTGCAATGTTATGAAGTGTTTGAGCGACTTTGCTGACGTCTATGGGTGACGGTAACCACTCACCATTCTACCTTGGCTTTTCTGACGTTCATGGGTGACGGTAATCACTCACCATCAGGTGGACCGTATGATCGTCTGTCTGCAAGGGCAATAAAAAAAAAACTGTTTTGATCGCCCCGTTAGTATAGTGGCCAATAAACTTAAGACTGCGATGTTGGATTGCTGTGGGGTCACTGCTGTTGACATGCAATGGGCCGTTATATTAATACGAAAACAAATTACGAATTATAAAAACATTTTTTCAAAATGATCGTTTTAAACAAAAAAAATAATGGCCACATGCCAACAATTTCATTCGTACAATTTATTTATTGAATAACGAAATTTAAAATTAGCTCGTCGGTTCAGTGCCGATAATTACCGATGCGGGCTCGATACATCATTCTTTATTACAAGCACAAAATCCCATGTAAATTTCATGCAGCATGAAGTATTGCGGGAATGGATTTCAATAAATTGTCAGAATCGACAATTTTTTCATCCATATTTTTTAAGTGTGACTACAACTATAGCTTTCACATCCAAAGTCCAATCGAACATAAATAATTTGTGAATTCAATTGTCCCTTCCAATTGACCTGTTAATTGAAGGAACAAAACACCGTTTTGGGTTGCACGGTGTATTAAGACAGTTTCCGTAGCTGAACTGGGACTAAGCTTCGACCAAAAGTGAACAGAAAACATTATTTATTTTATATTTTATATAAGCATTGTTGTAGTAAATTAAAATTTAAGAAACACAATTAGTCGCTTATTCGTGTCATCCTGTAAAGAATTACAATCTATTTTCGTTTACAGGAACACTCCGAAAACACCTTGTACTTTTGAAGTATACTTTAAATTTTTAACTGGTGGTAGGACCTCTTGTGAGTCCGCACGGGTAGGTACCACCACCCTGCCTATTTCTGCCGTGAAGCAGTAATGCATTTCGGTTTGAAGTGTGGGGCAGCCGTTGTAACTATACTGAGATCTTAGAACTTATATCTCAAGGTGGGTGGCGCATTTACGTTGTAGATGTCTATGGGCTCCAGTAACCACTTAACACCAGGTGGGCTATGAGATCGTCCACCAATCTAAGCAATAAAAAAAATTACAAATAAATTGATTATATATTAAAGAAATGCTAAAATTACAAGCGAGATTACCACAAAAATGTATATTATTCCAATATCACGGCAGCAAGTATTTTTCCGCAACAAAATGACTTTCAAAATCATTGTCTGGCCATAAACAAGGGACCCCGGCGTTTCAACTGAAAATGTCATTAATGTCTGAGTGAAATTCGGGGTCTAATCGCGTCACTGCAAAGCTTATTACATTTATACAACGGAGTAATCTTCGAATAAAGTTTTCAATGGAAAGTGTTGAATCATTGAGGATTGCGAACCCTTGCCTCTCTGAAAGAACTCGGCCTAGGGATGCGAACGGCTTCGCTGTACTGTTTTACTTTAATTTTCATTTGTATACAAAACACTTTTGATGAAACTGTCAATTACTTTCGCATTTTTTTCGCATTCTTAAATGTTATTGTTATTTATCGGCTGCAATTTTTTTTCATTCTAGAATAATGCTTAGTAGATTCAAATTTAGTAGGTCCTATATAAACGGCAGATACAATAAAATTTACCTATCCTCTTGTATGAAATAAACACTATTGTATGATATATAATTGTGTAATAACTGATAGTAAGGCGTCCTACCATGCACATAAGCCCGCGCGGGTAGGTACTACCATGTTGTCTATTTCTGCCACAAAACAGACATGTATTCCATTAATGAAAGATCAGGCAGTCTTTGTATTGTACAATTCAAACTTCGTCCTCAAGTATTAAGGTGGGAGGTGGAGTTCATATTATGATGTCTATCGATAACGCCATTTCTTGAGCATCGGATGGGCCTTGACTTCCTTGTTCACTAATTGGCGCTATAAAAAAACCATATTAGAAGTAGAAATTACGCTTGATTAAATATACTTAATTAAATAACAATTCATCCAAAACAGTATTAATCAGACGTGTAGAAACGATTTAATGTCTTTAAGAATTCCGCTCTACGATGACTCAACACCGGAACTGAAACAAGTCAGGTTTGTTTACTAAATAATTCAATGTGCAATGATTTCTTATAACTACTTGAATAATTACAAAGAATCAGAACATATATAAAAATATATTAACCTCGTGGTAAACAGTGTCCTAAAAACAAATTCCAGTTGAATTTTGAGGTCTGAAACAGTATTCAAGGCAGTAGTAATCTATCGCCAATCATAAAAAAGTGCAATTTTAATCTTCAAAAGGATTCTCTGAAATTTGCAAGTAATCAAATACAAATGAATTTGTCTGACAAATAAATTTAAAGTCAACAAAAACTTAATAACTATTCATTACTTCAAACATACAACTTAAAACAAAAAACGCATTGCTATAGATAAGGCATTACGCTAGAAGTGACGAGACATCTCCATCCCAAAATACATTGTAAAAAGTTGGTGCGATCCTTTTCCATTTTCCTTGGAAACCGTCATCCGAGCCACACAAACCGCATCGTCATTGCATCGCAATAACCAATTGTGAGCGTATTACGTGTCCTATCACAAAGCCCCGAGCTCTTTTATCAAATGAATATAGTTAAATCTAGAAGCGGTACAGGAAAAAATCCTTCTTAAATCTCATAATCTAATAGAAAAAAATATGTGAAAGCCGCTTTTACTCTGAATTGTGCCAATGTGGAAACGTTCAGGATAGGTTTATATTATCTAGAACATGCTGACTTAAGTAATTCGTTTTTTTTTCCTATCTATGCTGTCTTGAGAGGCTATTTCAGATTTGCCCTAATATGTAGGTGAGCTCACGGGGCTCAAACCGGAGTGTTGCTAACACTGACCCTAGTAAAAGCAGTGCTTCGCAGAATCTACTACCGGATCGGAAACGTAACTCACTGAGAAGATTCGGCAAGAAACTCAGTGGGCTTAATCAGTGAAAATCGTCTATAACTTTAATAATAAGTATNTGCTGTCTTGAGAGGCTATTTCAGATTTGCCCTAATATGTAGGTGAGCTCACGGGGCTCAAACCGGAGTGTTGCTAACACTGACCCTAGTAAAAGCAGTGCTTCGCAGAATCTACTACCGGATCGGAAACGTAACTCACTGAGAAGATTCGGCAAGAAACTCAGTGGGCTTAATCAGTGAAAATCGTCTATAACTTTAACAATAAGTATAGGCTTATTTGTTTATTCACATGCGATGTGTTCGCACTTCCTTTGGACATAGATTTAGTTGGCAGTTCAGTAAGGTTTTTGGCATTACATAATTAACGTACTTCGAAGTGATCTAGGTGGTCCGTAGTTTGTTTTAACAATTCGTGCTACAAATACTAGGGTGTATTCGTGACTTTCTATAGATTTAGTAACTATAATTAGAGTTTTACTTACAAAAATAATTGTAGAGCTGATATGACATTTACGTCATTCTATAACTAGTGCTAGCCAAAACATTTGTACTGAACATTGTTTCTTCCAGCGAATTGACATCCATGAAAACGTTTTTTATTACTTTGACTGTGATGCGACAAAGTCGTTTTTGCGCAAACATATCGGCGACAATAGGAACGGGGCTTTTGTATTTTTTAGTTTGATTGATGATTTTAATTTCATATTTGATTGGTTTGCGCTTTAGCATTATGTGATATATAAAACTGATAGAGTGATACATTATCATCTATGATCACGTGTATCATACTAAAAATTTTGAATGAATTAATTATACGTTATTAATGCACTTAATGAGTTAACAAAGATAATCAGAAAATATGTAGTTATAAATAAATTATTTATCATTTTTAATTAAAAGTAAGCAGTAAGTACATATATTCAATCCTTTCGTCTAAAAAATTTAAAGAAGAAAAATTTGAACTTCCGATGAAGCGTAGTCACATTGTACCTACTACGAACACATGATACGTGGATGTGACAGGCGTGATTTAAATATGGCGGTGAGCGTCATCCCGCCATTGCGGTCGTCCATTTATCACTCTAGTAAGCCTCCGTCGATATTATGATCAATGCCAGTCGCTCGCCCAGACTCGCCTATTCCATATTGGTATGGCAATCGAGGTTACAATCTCTTACAAAATACCCCCTGACATATTTTCATCGAGAAACTAGGACGTGAAAAATATTCAATTCCGGTACCTAAATTTTTCATTTTCCAAATATTTAATGAAGTATACATTTTTGTAGATAAATAAACTTTTTTACTACGATCAAGTTGCAACAACGACAAAATTAAGGTTTGTCATTTAAAATGAAAATACTAAACTAGTTTTTAGTATGTTTTCTGTCTTACTTGCTTCTGTCTGACTTGTTTCGTAGAGTGTCCATTGGAAGAAACTTCATTGTTTTTCACAAACGTTATTACGATACTCAATAACACCTAAGGCATTTCAACTACCTACCAAGCACATTTCGTATTCTCGTAGTCTCCACCTGGGGGTAGTGGCTTTTTAATATTCTTTTACATTTCGTTTCCGAGAGAATTGGAACTTTTTAGATCAGATTATCAGCTGAATTTCAAATCCCTTGTTATTTACTTTGGCGAACTCCAATTTAAAATAAATTATATATGATCCAGGAAAAAAAAATTACTTTTCATTTGTTTTTTTTAGGAAAACGCTATTTTTTATGACAGACAGAGAGGAATTACCACTCTGCCTATTTCTGCCGTGAAGTGGTAATGCGTTTCGGTTTGAAGGGTGGGGCAGCCGTTGTAACTATACTTGAGACCTTAGAACTTATATCTCAAGGTGGATGGCGCATTTACGTTGTAGATGTCTATGGGCTCCAGTTACTACTTAACACCAGGTGGGCTGTGAGCTCATCCACCCATCTAAACAATAAAAAAATAAAAAATAAATTAAGTGGTTGTTTTTTGTAGTATTTTGCTCGAACACTTATTGTTTTTTTTCTTTCTTATCAAAGCCACATTGTAACAAAGACAGCCTCATCGAGTGGCGACACCCGAAGAGTGCGGCCAACAAAAGAATGAGAACCGGAAAGATAGGTGAGTGGTGCTCGAGAGTAAGAGATCCCTCGGCGATTGCGATGAATGGAGTCGAAGAGCTCACTCGATCTACGACAATCTGCGTGATCAATTGATCTAACCACGGCTGTCCTCTTGACGAATCTGCTTATTTAGTGATCGAATGTTTTTTCCTTTTTTCTTCCGTCTAATACAATTTAAACAAATGTTCTTTCTTGATTTTGCCTTCGTTATGCAAATAGTAAATTTCACATAAGTAAAAAAAATATTAAATTATGGCATTTTAGATTACGTGTACCTACTATCTACATAAAAGATTGGCGATTCACATTACTACCTTTTTTTTTTCTACCTAAACTGATAGCCTTGAGATGCTATTTTAGCGTAACCTTAACTAAGTAACTAACTAAGTAGGTCAGCTCACGGGGCTCAAACCGGAGTGATGCTAACACTGATCCTAGCAAGAGCAGTGCTTCGCAGAATCTACCGCTACCCACTGAGAAGATCCGGCGAGAAACTCAGTCGTCGAGCCTTTAGTCGCAAGCGACGGGTTCGAAGAAGACGGTGACCGGGGCTACAATACCTGACGCTTGATTCTTTATTAATGATTTTGATATTATATTTAGAGCGCATAAACGATTGGAAATTTTTTAGGAGCTCACCGTTAGTCTGTTTCCCTTTTGTTAATGTTATTCCAAAACTACTATTCATTGAGTGGCTACTCTTTTCTTCCTTCTAACAAACACCTCGATGTACACTTTATTTGTCTGAAATCATTAACTATTGTCACAATCACTATTTCACCAGATCTTAGAATTTGATGAGCACGATTCAAAGGTCAACCGAGTAAAAAAATGTTCGATCAATGTTCGATAAGATTTGTATAAAATGCGTAACAGGCATTGTAATAGGAGGGAATAAAGTAGAAATATTTTCAAATATGCATCCTTTGCGGATAGCGTAAAGTATACTGAAAACTTTTATGTAATTTATGTATGATGTGTTTATGTGTGTGTTATTTCAAAGTCAATTTTATTTTAAATTCAAACCAGGATAGTGTTTCGAAATAGAATTATTTATCACATCGTTTACATGTTTTTTTTTTTTAATTATAATGATCTGTATATACTACTTAACATACAGCAGGTACAGCTGAAAGTTCGAACCATACACTAATACTGAATTTAAGATGGTTTTTAGTTTGAACTTTTCCGTGAGAGATACGTTTCATTGTAAGTGACTAAACAATCTTAATTCATTTAGTCGAAATTGTAAATGATAAGAAATCACATCGCATCCCATCGACTGTTGCGTTATCTTACTCAACCAACACGTCATCTCGGATCCCCCCGATCCACTAACGGTGCTTTTAGTTACCCCAAGCACCGGTCACCGTTTTCGTCGAACCCGTCGCTTGCGACGAAGGGCTCGACGACTAAATTAACCCTCAGACACAGCCCACTGAGTTTCTCGCCAGTTCTTCTCAGTCGATCGCGTTTCCGATCCGGTGGTAGATTCTGCGAAGCACGGCTCTTGCTAGGGTTCGTGTTAGCAACGTCGTCAGGTTTGATCCCTGTGAGCTCACTTACTAGGTTATGGTTAAGGTTACGCTGGAATAGCCTCTCAAGGCTACCAGCTTAGGTAGGAAAAAAAAATACTCAACCGGCACAATAATGACTGTACGTTATCCTGAATCAAATCGCTTGATCAGAAAATGGATTCTTTGGAATTTTTTACATTCAAAACATTTAATAGTAATCCCTAGAAAATCAACCAAAGCTCCATACGAAAAATATCCAAAAAAAAAGCGGTAGTTATTTGATTATTGTCCTCTACTGATGTTATTTATTACAACTTCTTGAGGCTCATCAGGATAGAAAAATACTGCAGATGTCCATTGTGAACAATTACAAACAATAATGACTATGTTTTTACATCAATAAGGTTTTATTTATTTATAATCTATACTTCTATACTAATATTATAAAGAGGAAAGATTTGTTTCTTTGTTTGTATTGAATAGGCTCCGAAACTACTGAACCGATTTGAAAAATTCTTTCACTGTTTGGAAGTTACACTATTCCCGAGTCACATAGGCTATATTATTTTTGAAGTTATACTTCTTTAGGGGCGTTATGAAAAATTTATGAGAGTGAAATTTTACGATGCGCGCGCACCGTGACACAAAATTAACAGAATGAAGTTGCCCACTAAATCGTTCATTACAATACGACCGACGTAACTTGGCGAGTCTGAATATAGCCGCAGGTGAACTTTCCGAATCGTACCGAGAATTACCGAATTTATACGAGGTCAAGAAAAGGGATGTCCAATTTGCGTGTCTGAGGATGCTGTTTAATCGATTTGAAATTGATTAAAATTTAAATAAAAAAAAGAAATAAATTTAATAAAAATAAAGTATAACTTCTTACGCGCGTACATAAGTACACGCACCCCTTTTTTTTTTTTAAATTAGGGCTCCTTACTAAAACTCCAATAATGTAACCCAAGGTGTAAAAAAATTACCTAAAATATTAACCTAAATTATTAACTTCAATATTTGAAGTATATGTTTTTATTGTTAGCAAATTAATAGTATCCCCCAAACGAAACACATTAAAAAGATTAGAAATGTGCGCGATTTGAAGGTGGCTACCACCAACTTTGCAAAAAAAGAGCTCATATACATTACGAGCATACGGCATACGTAATGTCGAGCGATTACTCAAGCCCATTGATCCCGCTGCACGAACACCGCGGCCAACTTTAAAAGTTTTAAGACAAATATTGAAGTCTCGAATGCAATGAGGTTACAGTTAGCCTACCCTTCACACCTGAACGCTTATGATGTGGTATCGTTTGGAACCTCTGGGTCTGCGGAGCGACTTCGGCTCCCTCTGTATTTTGTACCGTATGTTCCATGGGGAGTGCTCTGAGGAATTGTTCGAGATGATACCGTCATCTCGTTTTTATCATCGCACCGACCGCCACCGGAGTAGAGTTCATCCATACTACCTGGAGCCACTGCGGTCATCCACAGTGCGTTTCCAGAGGTCTTTTTTGCCACGTACCATCCGGCTGTGGAATGACTCCCCTCCACGGTGTTTCCCGAGTACTATGACATGTCCTTTTTCAAACGAGGCGAGTATTAAGCGGTAGGCAGCGGCTTGGCTCTGCCCCTTGCATTGCTGAAGTCCATGGGCGACGATAACCACTCACCATCAGGTGGGTCGTGTGCTAGTCTACCAACAAGGGCAATCAAAAAAAAAACCCACTAGTGCTTGCGCCTTACTATTGTCGATGCTAATGAAACTCCTGATCGAATTTACGAGCAACTTCACTCACGACAGCTTTCTGAAAAAACAGGTGTCAAAGTAAAACCAATTTTTAAATTGAATTCATAAAATCGTTTTTCATTCGAAAGTCTAAGTCGCACTCAATTATTCACCGAGCCCTCGGAACCACTTGAAAAAATCCAATCAGCATAACTCGTCACTTTAATATCGATCCCCAATTTGAGAACACTTATCAACTCGCTTTATGCATAGATATCAAATGTAACGCAAAATATTAAATTCGTTTATCGTCGCGATTTTAAACTCTATTCCAATGGAAATAGTAAAATACTTTCTTTCATTGAAGTGCGGATCTTTGAGTAAGTACAAAGCCAAGTGGTTTACTTAGAGTTTAAAATATTCATAGCTTGTACTGGATCGTATTTAAATATTTACATAAATGTCACCCGCCATCACTGACGTCTCTCGATAAAGCGTATTGTGCACAAGTCTTGTTTGGGGGAACAATTTTCAAAAAAAATTACCACTGTTTAGTTAGTTTATTAGGAAATAAATACATTTGCTCCTGACGGAATGTGTAGGTATGTAGTATTCTATGAAAAGGTTACAAACATTATGATAGAATAAAATAAACGAAATCAAATACGATGAATAACAGTTAAACAGTTTTGTCACACAAATAATGATTAATTAGATACAGTATCTTTAAAAATTAATTTCTCTTAGATATCAAATAAATCAACAGCAAAAGACATTTAAAAGATACTTAAAAATCGTCCAACAAAAAGGCAACAGAGCTTACTCTGTAATATAAAAGTTCCTGAAACACATGTTGTTTCAAATATTTGTCATTTTTGAGAGGCAGTTCATTGTCACCCCTAAGTGGAGTACACCAAGACGTTAACACTCGGTAGGCAAGGGGGCGATACTTCCACTAAGCATCGTGTATTCGAGCCATAAAAAATAATGGATCTGCGAATCGTCGAGATATGCGCGGAAATATGGAGTAAGGTGAGCGCTCAAAAAATCGTAATGGCATCACGAAAATGGGGATTAGAAAACGATCGTCGCAAAATCGATGTCGGAGTGCGCAAACATCGACGCTTATGAGTTTTAAAATAAGCTACACCGCTTAGCCAGCCGCACTGAGGAGTCTCGATCGGGTAAGTACGCCTTCTAGATTCAATTAACTCACCGCATTATTTCTTAAACAAAATATATGAAGAAAAAAACCATTCCAACTTCTTCTTATTTTTAAATGTTTCCACACCTGTTTTAAAATAAATACAAAACTTTTCACCGGAAACAACCGGTCGGGTGACGAAAATACCGGAAGCACGATGCCGTTAGTAAATCTCTCGAAACCCTCAGAGTCCTACAGTGGCATTCGTGTTTTTTTTCCGGGTCAAAGCTACCTATAAACCGCGTTATCAGATGGGCAATATTTTAATTAGTATTAATAATAACGAAACTACCCCACTCATAATGTTACGTGGTAACCTAATTTAAGATAATCGTGTGTACACTTCTCATGTAAACATGTTCGCGGCGTAAACGACAACATTACGCCAAAACGAATATGAACAAAATATTACAGTTAGGAAGCATTAGATAGATTGGTATTTTACCTCGCAGGGCGATATCGAAAAAATTAGAAAAAAAATAAGATTTTTACCATTCCGTATATTAACTTAACAACACTATTGGGTAGCTTGTTCGAGTTTTTAAATCCTATTCTCCTTGCGTCGGTTTCCTCACTACTGAGGGTCGTGGTCATAGCCCTGAAACAGTTTGTTTTTTTATAATGCACCGCTATCTGTTCCTATCTGCAGCTGAGTGCAGAGCATCGTGCACTGTTGTATCAAGGGCGGCACAAATCTGGTCCGTCCAATGGGTCGGGTTCCTGCCTCTTGGTCGCTTGCCCTCGACCTTTCCAATGACCACCAATTTCTCCAAGTTGTCATTGTGTTTCCCTGCAATGTGGCCAAAGTGTTCAAGAATCCTTCGCAGGCAAATGGTAGAGAGTCTAGTCCGGATCTTGAGCTGAGCTAGGATGGATAGATTGGTGCGGCGTGCGGTCCAGGGAATACCCAACATCCTCCTCCAGCACCACATTTCGAAGGCATCAATCCGATTGGGGTCAGCTTTCTTTATAGTCCATGTCTCTGCTCCGTATATGAATATTGAAAACACTAGTGTACGGATTAGGTTACTCTTGGTATTCATAGAGATATTTTTGTCCTTCCATATTTTGTCCAGCTGAGACATGGCACCTTTTGCCATCCCAATCCGTCTGCAACTACAAATCACATACTTCGAAATTTGAAAAAAAAAAAAAACGGTTGTCTGTAAAGTCTGTTTACTGACGATAGTTGAACGTGACAACGTCATAAGAAAATACTGATGGAATGGTTTCATTTTTCAAAAGAAAATTTTAATTTTATTTATTTCATAGATATTTTGTATGGATATAGAGAAGGAGGTAAATGGAAATCACTATTGAATTGGTCAAGTTACATTTATTTGTACGCATATATACAATTATGTCAATATTTTTTTTAGAGTGTGCCTGTTTGTCGCTCGTTGCGGGCTCTCGCTTGCACTTCCAGCCTTAAATGGAACGCCTCAGAGCGAGGTAACGCCGCATGCGTCATGTTTTTTCGGGCGTGCAGCCGACTCCATCGAATTATAAGACGTTGTCACGTCAAAAACTGAATACCGACTTCAGATAAATGCAATGAGAATATGATCAATGTAGTTGGAGTAATTACATCTGCATTATTGAGTTACTAGAGCCATGAGTTACTAGACAGATCTTGATCAAATTTATATAGGACGATATGAACAATACCAGCCTTGAAATAAAGAAATAATTATAAAATTCTGTTCACCTAGAAAAAGTACTTAGGTAACAAACAAAAGAAAATTCAGTCTAATTGAAAACCTTCTCCTATTTTTGAAGTTGGTTAAAAATTATACTCACGAATAATATTCAATTTCAGATACCACTTATATGTAAAGAAGCCTTACATGTAACACATACAGTACATAAGGGCACCTTTATAATCCAAGTAATTCGTCTCAAGTTATCGGCAAGCAAACAAAGTTGAGACCGTCGGGGAGCAAACCCAATTATCTCTAATGAAGACAATGATATAAGCGCGGTTATTGATCTAGATTTAAATTTCATGACGGGTCAGTCCCTGCTATGTGCGAGCCCTTAATGCTTCTTGCCCTCAAAGTTTCTTGTACGCAGACCGAACGATCTTAATACTTTTAAGGAAACGTAAAATCAAAATATGTATTCGATTACAACTAATGTAAAATCGATTTCGAATATAATTTAGCAAATAAGTAACGAGCACTACTAAATGAATATTTTGCAAGATTTTCAGCGATATATTACGTATACCAATATAACTAGACGATGACCGGTTTTTTTTTTGATAACGCCATCTTGTTAGCTCTTTAAAGCGGTTAGTTGCCCTCAATTAAGAAAAATAGTATTATTATTCGCCAATAGATGTCGGGAAGAGTTGATTACTGAAAACACGAATAAAACAATATTTTCTGAAAATAAATCATAGCTAGATCGAAATCCCCTGTATACTAAATTTTACGAAAATCGTTGGAGCCGTTTCCGAGATTCAGATTATATACATAAATATTAATATACAAGAATTGCTCGTTTAAAGATATAAGATATAAGTACCAATACGGTACTACAAGTAGTAATATGTATTTTTATTAGAATGATTTTCCTTATTCTGCTTAGTAAGGAGTGTTGAACGTTCACTCATTTCGGCAACACAATGCTAAATCTGCCGCAATAAAAAAGTTCCATTCTAGAGACCAGCATGACCGTTATCCTTATGCGTCTGAGGAATCCACCTAATCTTTCGAAGGGGAGGTGGTATTAAAAATTCTCGACGTACCGTCTACGCGCTTCAAGAACCTCTCAACATCAGGTGAGCCATGATATCATTAATCATACATAAATTCAAAGTTATATCATAATTTAAAGACAACAATAAATATTATGAAATAAAGATCTTAAGGCTTAAGGATCAATACCGTTCAGACGGACTACATCCAAGTTTAATGTCCACTAACTAATTTCTTATCCCCGAAACATAATAATATGAACATACACACGGACAAACACGTGAAATTATGATTAACGACCGCACTCACACACGTAAACGTTTATGAACTTCATACGTGTATTTACATATGTGTGAGTGACATGATTGAATAGATCACCAACGGTTATTAAATAGACTGTTGATGAACTAAACGACCGATAACAACATTGATCAATTTGTGAATTTACAAAAATACGATCGTTGGCACAGAAGGTACACTTCTGTCATGAAGTAATCATGCGTTCCGGTTGAAGTTGTAGAACAGCGTTTGTACAATACAACTGAGACGTGGACCTCATGTGTGGAGATAGAGGCGATCATTTTTCACATCTATGAGGTTCAATAAGCACTAAAACACAAAGTAGGCCGTATGCCAAACTACAATATGAAAATATAAAAAAGGCCTTTGCGTAAACCAAGAGTAAATGGAAAAGTGTTAATTTAAAAACTAGTATTTTGTTTAAGTGATTTCTTTTAATGATTATATGTTTTTGTTAAAATATCTTGGCAATAGCATAAAGCAATCATACATTTAATTAGGATGTAGTTAAAGCAGAATCCAATTTGGAGATCGGACGTCGGGTGGGAGAGTACAAGAGGAGTCGTTTGGTGGGTAAGGCCCTAAAAATATCTTTGAGCCCATGGTCTGGACCCAAAATTTATAGATCGTCAAGTCTCACACGTCTCCTAGGCCTACACACACCTACACACACCTGACAACACACCTCGTATGAGGTTCGGCCCCCGCTAGAAAAAAGGATCCAACTTGAATGGTCTTTAAATCTATTTAATGGATAACAAAAGCAAAGTCCAACAGTTCCAGCCTCGGTATTTACTATTCATCTATAAATTCCAGTGTTACTTCATATTCAAAGACAAAACTAAAAATTGGAAAATCGTATACCTACATATATGACGAAGCAAATTCTAGAATACCTAGCTTTAAATTAGAAGTTCTAGTTGACGTATTTATTCATTAAAACCGCAGTTTAACCGCAGATGGTGATAGGCTATTTATAGTGTGAAATTTACATAATATACATTTTAATTTAAATAAAATAGGTAGAAATTTAGAAAGTCACAATTAAAATTACTGAGCCTCAACCGTACGAAACATAATGGCGAAATAATTCTAATTAAGCACGAAAAATATGACAAAGCAATTATACAAGTTAGTATCGGTTTTGAGAGGGGCTGCAAGGGTGCTATTTCGTATCGATCGATATTCGAAGCGGTCGGTTGAGCACTTCCACTCGTTAAGATGTTAATGATTTTGCATAATAATTGCATCGCGCGAAAAGTTCTGCTAAGAGCATCCCTCCTGTAGATCTCATTCTGTTATATTAATTGCTTTCAGACTGTGTTCGAAATGTGATACGCTGGAAGTATTCCATTATTTCAATACGAATGTAACACAATTATTATTATTGTATTAAATTTCTCGCTAGATCGCTGCTTAATCAGCTTCGTAATTGAAAGGTCTCTGATAAAATTTTACTTTTATTGATAGTAACTCTTATAATAGGAATATTGATTTCGAAAAAAACGAATATTTCTAGGTCCAAGCCACTTTGTATTCTTGTTTGAAGGGTTGGATCACTGTGACATGATCAAGACACCAACTTTAGGAGTATACCTACGCTAACTATAGGCAATTAGAACATGGATTTTATAGTTTTGGAACGTATAATAACGCAATTGCGCAATATTCATGGCAAAATTATTATTATTATTTTTAATTTTCATTGCTTAGGTGGGTGGACGAGCTCACAGCCCACCTCGTGTTAAGTGGTTACTGGAGCCCATGGACATCTACAACGTAAATGCGCCACCCACCTTGAGATATAAGTTCTAAGATCTCAGTATAGTTACAACGGCTGCTCCACCCTTCAAACCGAAACCCATTACTGCTTCACGGCAGAAATAGGCAGGGCGGTGGTACCTACCCGCGCGGACTCACAAGAGGTCCTACCACCAGTAATTATCCATTCGCCCTTCCAGTAATACCACCAGTAAGCTTTGCATATGCCCAATGAGTTTCCAGTGTTCGTTTTAGCGAAACACTGCAACGGCAAGACGCCAGGTTGAGCCCCGTGAAGCATCCGGTGAAGCTAGGATAACATAGCAAGGGTAACCTCGCTATGTTATCCTAGGTTCACCGGAAGATGGAAAATACATTGCAATCTGTACAATTATTTCCAAGAAAATGTTTACTAAATCAAAACTTGTAATGTAGTTAGCCAATAAAATGTCGTATGTCCTTCTTGCCAATAAGTACTGACTCGTTGGCAAATATGTTCCGAAGTGAGATTCTAAATTAGAACATTCTTGTCAAAGATGAAATTCCATTAGTCATTTTTCCACACTCGAGACGTCAATAAAAATTTTAATCTACACGGTAGGCATCGGCTTGGCTCTGCCCCTGGCATTGCTGACGTCCATGAGCGACGGTAACCACTCACCATCAGGTAGGCCGTATGCTCATCTGCCTATACGAGCACTAAAAAAAAACGAATATACATATTCTAATCAAGTTTTTGATTGGAGCTTTCAAAAGTATTTAGTGAGACTAAAGCATTCCCCAGGAATAAAAATAAATATTCGGACCTTTCACATAGATCTAATCATTAAGCATATTAAAGTGACTCAGACTTAATTACGTACATTAATTTTTTCGATGATAATTAAATTTATAACAATATCAATTATGATGTACACTGGTTCTTAATGTATTTAAATATACTAGAGGTCCCGCAGTAGTCGAAATTCGACTATAATTAATTGGAATTGTAAGTCTGTACACTATTATGATTGTATTTTATACTTCTATAATCACAAATTTCGCCAAGACTACACTATAAAACACTATAAAAAATATTAACAAAGACAAACAACATTAAATTTAATCTCAATTTGACAACAGACGTGACGAACAAAAGTTTGAAAATAAATAGTATGCATGCGTGTGTGCGTCAAATACATGGTATGTAGTGTGTGTAATGTTTTTTTTATTGATTTAATGTATCTTGTATGCATTATTTTAAAAAAATATTAGCATTGTGCACTTCTTCTCTATATTCTCTATAAGTGTGGAAAATTTCATACTCCTCCGTCCGCGCAATTTTCGTAAAAAGGGATACAAAGTTTTTGCTTCACGTATTAATATATAGATTAATTACGTACATTAATTTTTTCGATGATCATTAAATTTATAACAATATCAATTATGATGTACACTGGTTCTTAATGTATTGAAATATATTAAAAAAAATTTTTTTTGTTTAATCTTCTTTTCACCATATCATTTTCTACTTTGCAGTTTTCGTGGTCACTGATGTGTGGTATGACTGAGTATCTCGTTACGTAGGTACATATTGTAAGCAATCTCTATAAATAGTTTTGTTTTAACTTAAATGGATTATCAAAAAATATTTTCAATAAGTATCAGGTGGTAAATAATGCTCTATGATATTAAGCTTGCCTTTGCATTTCGTTTCGTTGATGTGGTAATTTACTTATCTGTCTTTATAGCAGGGATACATCTTTTGAATGCTGGTTAAAATATATCTTATAAACACAACGCTCTGCTAGTTCGACAATATTACTTACCTAAGTAAATCAAGAAAGGTGCCTATGCAAATTTTGCTGATACTAATTTAACATTTTGCCTACAGTCTCAGACAGAAACTAGGAAACCTTGAATAGATAAATTTAGACACCTTCAACATTAAGTTGACTCAGATATTCAGAAAAATAATTTGTATCACTACTAACTTATATCTATCTCTGATTTTATGACAAAACAAAAAAGCGATCGTCGACATGTGTTTGTCAATTATTCTAAAACTCAATTTGCAGTGTGTGTGTATACATACTTTATTGATCGATTTTACAGATACGAATTTATTTTCTTGGCGTGTAAGGAATACAGTTACCGAATACCGAATACAGTATAATAGAGATATCGCCTTGGGAAAGGCATTTGGTAGAAATGTATCGGCCTCACGGTGACCCCCGACCGAACGCCGCTTTCTCAAACGTTCCCATCTTTACCGCATTCATTCTCGTATTTCTTTTATAACTAAACACATAAAATGCCGCTGGTTAACAGAAACAAGACTTTTTTGTTTACGAGTTTTTTAAATGAAAAATACCAGTACATTAATTTATTTTTCCTTCTCCTTGCATCGATAATCCTCAATACTGAAAGTCGTGGCTTCTCTGACTAATTTTCTCTTAATTCATTGACAGACTAAGACTTTTTTTTTAATTGCTTAGATGAGTTGACGAGCTCATAGCCCACCTGGTGTTGAGTGGTTACTGGAGCCCATAGACATCTACAACGTAAATGCGCCACCCACCTTGAGATATAAGTTCTAAGATCTCAGTATAGTTACAACGGCTGCTCCACCCTTCAAACCGAAACCCATTACTGCTTCACGGCAGAAATAGGCAAGGCGGTGGTACCTACCCGCGCGGACTCACAAGAGGTCCTACCACTAGTAAAAGACTGACTGAACTAATTTATTTTTAAGCAACATAAAATAACAAACACTATAATGCTTCGTGTATGTGTGTAGTAACTTAATGTAGTACACGATTTATAGCAACAAATCGATTTAACGCAAACGTTCGCGTTAGTTGTCATCGTTGTGGCCTAAAAGATAAGACGTCCGGTGTTCTCATATCCAGCGATGTGACTTAGGACTTAGGGCTCGTTCAAATCCCGCACGCATATTATTATTTCAATGTTGTTATGTAATTATGTAATTAATACGTAATTACGAATGACTACCACGACATACGAATACCATTGTGTACCTATATAAAAAAATATCAATACTATTTATAAATTTGCTTAAACATTAACTCGCACGAGTGGCACCGTCGTGCCTATTTCTGCTTATTCCAATTTGAACGGCCTCCTGTCTCAAGGTTATATTCATATCTTGATATTTATGAACCAAGTGGATCGAAAAATGATAAAACACTTTATAAAAAAAAACTGACAAAGAAGCATGGCCAGTATTAGGTAGCCATAAAATAGGTAGGTTACAAACTAAAAGTCTAAGGTAAAAGTCGTACAATTATCCATTATCAGCGTAATGTTATTATTGATGCAATACCTACAATAGTATAAGATTCAGATGAAAAACAAACAAATGCTCGATCTGTTAGAGACAATACAACAGAGCGGGGACTCGCAGGACCGATCGTGGGGCTACGGAACAAAGTCGATGGACTCATCAATCTGCCATCCTCGAAGCGATCTATTACTAGTTGCCCACATATCTGTCCGCCCCGCAAACACATATACAGAAGGATCTTCTAAAATACAGTTTTCCTTTTATGTATATGTATATTTAAAAGATCAAGTAAAATTCTGCAGCGATTACGTAACGTACATACAGCTCTATGCTTTTTCATTAGAAGGGCATAGCGAAACGTAGCATTTTTAGAGTTAGGAACTTCGTATTGTCGTAGGAAGTCCCAAATTAAATGGTAAGAAAATGTAATCTATATATTAATACGTGAAGGAAAAACTTTGTATCCCTTTTTACGAAAATTGCGCAGACGGAGGAGTATGAAACTAACACACTTATAGAGAATATAGAGAAGAAGTGCACAATGCTAATATTTTTTTTTTAAAAATACATAAAAGATACATTAAATCAATAAAGAAAACATTACACACACTACATACCATGTATTTGACGCACACACACATGCATACTATTTATGTGATTTATTGTCAAACTTTTGTTCTTGACGTCTGTTGTCAAATTGAGAATAGATTAAATATTGTTTGTCTTTGTTAATATTTTTTATAGTGTAGTCTTGGCGAAATTTGTGATTATAGAAGTATAAAATACAATCATAATAGTGTACAATCTTACAATTCCAATTAATTATAGTCGAATTTCGACTACTGCGGGACCTCTAGTTATTGTAATCAAGTGATCATGAAGTTAACACATTCAAATATTTCTCAGAGTAAATAAAATGTTAAAACNGTTTGTCTTTGTTAATATTTTTTATAGTGTAGTCTTGGCGAAATTTGTGATTATAGAAGTATAAAATACAATCATAATAGTGTACAATCTTACAATTCCAATTAATTATAGTCGAATTTCGACTACTGCGGGACCTCTAGTTATTGTAATCAAGTGATCATGAAGTTAACACATTCAAATATTTCTCAGAGTAAATAAAATGTTAAAACAATGCCGAAACCTTTTGACTTCTTAATCGAAATCATAATTGCGAAAGCCACTGAATAGGACCCCGAATATCAAAGCAAACAATTTCTTTGCAACAAAATAATTAATTAAAGACGAACAAGTTATCTCGTAGCGACACCTAGCGGCCACCATCCTTTTGTGTTGTACCATCTTTTCATCATGAAACTCATTTCAATTAATTTTCTTAAAAGTAAGTAAATGATGTGCCCTTTAAAACCAAGATATCATTAACACAACGGTGGAGTGCGCAGTCATGAAGGTGGATGATGGGTGGCGCTTTTCATAGAATCATAAATTGCGGGCCCTCTTTTAATGCAAGCGTTAGAATAATGAGGCTATACCTATAAATTTATCACACGAAAAAGAAACGATACGTTGACTTTAATATAAGATTACAATTGTATAACATCAATTTGACTTCGTCTTCTTTTTCATCATCTTTTTTGTTATTTGAAGACACATCTGATCTTACACAAACTGATAAGGAACACGGAAAGGAAAAATATATTAATAATATTTTTTTTCTTTCCAAAGTTTATAAATTGATTACTTTTTCTAAAAGGAAGCTTAACAAATAGAAAATACACTTGAATCCATGTTAAGGTTAACGTTCAAAATACGTCACACCTTAAATTAAAGAAAAAATAAAACTCCCCCTTCCGGTCACCCACCTCCCTTTTCCCGCGGGAGAATCATTAGGAAAAAATCGTGTTGATGGATTTAATTACAAAAAATAATTATTCTAAAGAAAGTTGTCTGAATAAACTCGGACGGAGTGGGTTCTTCGATTCTTCCCCCCTTAATCGGATTAATTTACTTTTTAAAAGCAGTGGGTGGTTGTTGTAATTAATAAAATGATAACATTATACGTCTCGCGCTCTGTCGCTTCACGAAACCAAATTTCATACTCGATGTAAATAGTTTAAATGGTTTTTTTTTTTTGGCATAGGAGTATTGCTGGCGGCACGGAAGACTTTCCAGCTTCATCCGGATGGGTGAGCGTGTACGGGCTCAGTTATAAAAGATGGGGCTTGCAAACAACTACCCGAGAGCCTTTGAATGACCGCTCGAAGGTTTTGAAGTCGTCGTGGCCTAAAGGATAAGACGTCCGGTGCATTCGTGTTGCGACGCATCGGTGTTCGAATCCCGCTGGCAGGATACCAATTTTTCTAATGAAATACGTACTCATCAAACGTTCACGATTGACTTCCACGGTGAAGGAATAGCATCGTGTAATAAAAATCAAACCCACAAAATTATAATTTGCGTAATTACTGGCGGTAGGACCTCTTGTGAGTCCACGCGGGCACCACCCTGCCTATTTCTGCCGCGAAGCAGTAATGCGTTTCGGCTTGAAGGGTGGGGCAGCCGTTGTAACTATACTGGGACCTTAGAACTTATATCTCAAGGTGGGTGGCGCCTTTACGTTGTAGATGTCTATGGGCTCCAGTAACCACTTAACACCAGGTGGGCTGTGAGCTCGTCCACCCATTTAAGCAATAAAAAAAAGTCAAATTTCTCATGTAACATCAATTTTATTGTCTTCATTACAAAGACTGATAAATATTCTATAGATCTAGAGAAACTAACATTTCTATTTTAAAGGTTATTATACACTTTCAAAAGTTTATTTGTGTTTATTTTTCGGCACGGCTATTTGTTTTCGTTCCCGCCCCGAAGTCGTTTCGGAGCCACTCGATTCGGAACGACCTCTAGTAACGGTCCCGATGAGAAGCGTTTTTTCCACTCGGTTACCGGCCAGTGATCTGTTCTGAACGCATCTCCAGTGACGCAAATCATATTGCGAGGAAGGGTTCGGGATTACGAACGCAGCCCGACCGGAATCGGCTAGTCATCGCGAATGATTTTTCTCGATCTTTCTCTCTGTCTGACCATAAGATCCCTGTGTGTTTGGGGATTTATTAAGTTGTCTTAAATTTTTTAGTCGATGTTAACTTTAATGCGCCTTAAGGTGGCCTTGATAATACTGAATTATTGAAATAAGTGTTACTATAATACTATAAACATGTAAGCTACTGTATTCTACTGTATATTCTACATATACTGTATTCACTGTCTGCTTTTAGTTATCACACAGGTTTTTTTAATGATTGAAGTATTTATTACTGGTGGCCCGGAGGCCTTTCCAGTTTCACCAGGCGTGATGGGCGAGCAAAAACTCAGCCATAAACACACCGGATTCATGAATCGAGCCATGAATGAACGAATAATCACAACATATCGTATTTACAATCAGTACGTACGGCTTACTAGTAGTTCAAGCTATTATTTACTGTGAGCCTACAAATTTCTCGAGAAAGTAGATCAACCCTAAATTGTCGAATTTATTCTAAGCTACATGTACAAAGGCCCGACGAGGGAATGAAAGTTATTTTTCTTACAAGTGCTGTCTCATGTCAAGACCATTCTTTACGTTTCTTCTATCTAATTCTGATACGGTTTTTATCAACACAGAGGGTTAGTGTGTAAAAATACTGGCGTTTTGTTTTACGTTCGGTATACATTAGATATGGTTGGAAAATAGTTACAAAGTTTGTTTGCTGCAGGGGATCACTTTAAATGAAGTGACGGCTTTTGCTTGAAAAAATATATATTTAAAATTATAAAAAACAACTACCTTAGAACTCAGAAATTATATCTCGTAATACGTATCTAAGATGTCATTTCCACGATACAGAATTAGGAACCAAACCCGCAGAATAATAAAATTTTCTTTTATCCGGTCTAATCCTGCGCGATGCGACAGTGATACCTTCTAGTTTAAAATGTGGGACAGTCGTTATTACCGTGCAACTGAGACTCCGACACTCATGACTCAAGGTCGCAGTAGTACCTATTCATCTTGAAATATCTGTAGACAGTCTCTAAAGACTGCTCATATTGTATGCTGTACAACTTCCATATCACTAACGTTAGTAATTCCAACATTTTTTCACGCTAACTTAACACAAATCAGAATGCCTTTTACGAAATACGATACCAATTTGTATTATCTGTGGCCGGCTTGCCGTTAGTTTATTTTGGCCCCGAATGACGTCACACGTAATGAAGTTGCGTCCGGCTGAATTTGATAATATTTCGCAGCAGCTCCGAGATTCTCGTGAAATACTGTTTGTGAGAAAAAAATGAATGTTCAAATGGCAACTTTTAATATCAGTGTCGCAAAATCTATCCACTCTCCATTTCCCGGTCTGCTTTTATCCGAAATAATAGTTAAATTCAATTTGTACAAAATAAAACATTGCACAATTAGTTTACTGGTGATAGGACCTCTTGAGAGTCTGCGCGGGTAGGTAACCACCACCCTGCCTATTTCTGACGTGAAGCAATAATGCGTTTCAGTTTGAAGGGTAGGGCAGCCGTTGTAACTATACTGAGATCTTAGAACTTATATCTCAAGGTGGGTGGCGCATTTACGTCGCTCGTCCACCCATCTAAGCAATAAAAATAAAAAAATAAAAATGATAAAAAATGAATGTTCAAATGGCTGCTAGTTAATACCAGTGTCGCAAAATCTAGCCACTCTCCGTTTCTCGGTCTGCTTTTATCCGAAATAATAATTAAATTCAATTTGTATAAAATAAAATATTCGTACAATTAGTGAGCAGCACTGTATTCAGGGTAGTCAATAAAACTATTCATCGTCCGTATCCCAAATCGTCTGTCTGGTATACGTCATTGCTTCCGTGCAACAGTGAGCTCACAAACTCGTTTGACCAGCCACTAGTCACTTTGATGTTTCTCTCCACAGACAGCGCCATAATGAGTTTCGAACCGAAAGGACACAATCGCTATTGAATCTACATATAAGATCTACATCTGAGTCATTTAAAATTGTTTTGAATTTTGAATCAAATCATATTCATCATATCATATATGATTTTTTGAAGTTATACTTCTTTAGGAGCGTTATGAAAAATTTATGAGAGTGAAATTTTACGATGCGCGCGCACCGTGACACAACATTAACAGAATGAAGTCGCCCAATAAATCGCTCATTACAATACGACCGACGTAACTTGGCGTGTCTGAATATAGCCGCACGTGAACTTTCCGAACCGTACCGAGAATTACCGAATTTATACGATGTCAAGAAAAGGGATGTCCAATATGCGTGTTTGAGGATGTTGTTTAATCGATTTTTTTTCAAACTGATTAAAATTTAAATAAAAAAAAAATAATGAAAATAAAATATAACTTCTTACGCGCGTACATAAGTACACGCACCCTTTTTTTTGATAGTGAAAAGTTAATCATAAAATTGTGGAGAAAAGTAAACACATTTAAATCATACGATTACAGAAACTAGTGACTGTCCATGATAAACCTTGATTTTATAATTTAAAAGGCCACCCAACCTTTTTTTTATGTAAACCCAATAAATAATAGAAAATTAATTTCTGCTTTACTACTGTCTTTTCAAGGCACAAAATTCTAGTAGGTACACGTTACTCTTGGATGAATATCGTGTTTATATTTGTTTCAGTTTTCATTTGCAAATCATTTTTTGTACTGAATCTTACATTAATGGCGTAATTTTATCTTTATTTATATTGTTTAAAAATGTACGTAGTAATAGTGAGAGATTGTTAATGGCACAATGATCATACAATTAATATTTTAGAAAGTGTAACAGGTTACGGATTTTAGGTAAATAAATTTTATTGCATTATTTGCTAGGTTTGCGATTCAAGCGACAATGGCCATAATAATTTGCTTTTCAAGAGTTTAAATACATCAATTTTAAATTGAAGTTGTTGGTTGACATTTTTCTTCTTATCAGCCCACAGACGTCCACTGCTGGACATAGGCCTCCCTCAAGCCTGGCCACGAAGACCGGTCCTGCACTGCCTGCATCCAGCGGATCCCCGCGAACCTCAATAGATCGTCGGTCTATCTTGTGGGAAGCCTACCCACGCTACGTCTTCCGATACGTGGTCGCCATTCAAGAACTTTCTGGCCCCAACGGCCGTCCGTTCTACGAGCAATGTGTCCTGCCCACTGCCACTTCAACGTCGCAATCCATTGGATTATGTCGGTTACCATGGTTTTCCTGTGAATCTCCTCATTACTGATTTGATCTCGCAGTGAAACTCCGAGCATAGCCCTCTACATTGCTCTTTGACATATTTATATGTATGTAATTATTCATTAAACTACTACAGAATCAGAAGGAAACTTTCACGTTATAATGATGTCTTCATTCTTTTTTTTTTTTTTCTAGGACATGCACCTAAATTAAGAATTCGATATTTCAGAAATTATATGGCTTAAAGGTCTCGTAACCGGGCCATAAAACCATATTTTTTTTATTAAAATCGAGTGTTATTAACTAAACACGATATAAGGCCGTGATCGACCATTGAGAATCTGAACATACCTATATTAAAAAACCTTCTGTATGTACTTCATTATGATATTAATATTACGTTGCGGAGCAATAAATAAGCGAACTAAAACAACACAAATCCGGGCAACATCAAGCTAACATTACGACAAAAAAGTTACATAAAGAAAACTTAGGTGAAGAAAAGCAAGCTTTTCTCATTTTCAGATTGTTACCGTCGGCGTGGGCGATACATAACTTTAACTTCCGAAGCACACGCTCTGAAATATTTATTCCTGAAACGTAAAGATCGGGTGGGGGCTGCTCGGGGGGGCGGTTTATCCCGCGGTTTCCTTCCCGCCGTGTTTTACTTCGAGAATGGGAAGTCGCCGCCGACGGGTCGATAACGGCAAAGATAAGTTATTGGAGATATGATATCGTTTCTAGTTATGTTTTTTTTTAATTAACGTTCATAGGCAAAGGCTCGTCGTCGCCGTAATGGCTTAGCAGACGTTACCAAAGCTAATAGGCCCCACAGCGTGTAATTAACTTAACCTTAACCCAAAATCTCGTAAATTGCTGCGTAAAGATGAAATAAGTTAGGACAATTGTATAATTGACACAAGTTAATATATTATAACAAGCTGCGACTAAATACTAAATATCATATTAATTTCATCAAAGTTAGTATATTTTCAAGATTAATTTAAGAAGTGTAGCTCTGCTAATGAAGCTTAATTAGGACGTCACGTGTGTAATATAATCTACTTTTATTGTATTCGGATAATTTATAATTCTGTTCATTTACTTCTGTGATTTACCTATAATGATTCGATTGAGACGATTGTGGTTCTTTATTTATATTGACCATTTATCTATTATTCGATCCTCCCGATATTTTCTGAAATTTAATATAAAAAAAATTTACCTACCTATTCTAGTAACCTTGAGGGGTTATTCTAGATTCACCGAGCTAGAGAACACTTTTCGTACGTTATTTGTTTTTATAACAAGCGTTGCATATTCTAGTACAATTGGCAACATAATCTTTGTCAGTTTCCCGACCTCGAGTGGGGGGCACCCCCCACGGTTCGATTGTCTGCGGAGGCTGCCCCGCCGGTGCCATCTGATGTGCCGAGAGCACTCCAGATCTGCATAGATCGTTGCCTTCGTTTTTTCCCTATCGAAAAATCAATACCTACAGTTTCATAAAGTCCGCCGAGAGACGTCCCTTAATTTCATTACAGCTAATATGATCTTGTTTTCCTTAAAAGCTTTTCGTTTTTTTTTTCTTCCAGGTGATATAAAATATTATTTTTATTGATTAACGAGACCTTTGATGAAACACCTTAACGCATATACACAAATGGTGTTTTAAACGCGACCCTAAAATTTAGGACAGGTTTAAAGACAAGGAATAATACATCGAAGGCTTTGAAGGATAATGGTACATAATGTGAAAAGCTTTATCACAAAACCGTATCGGACTTTCCGCCGTTTTTGCTCTCAAGGGGAAAGAGGCTCAAACACCAAGCAATAAAGCCTTCAAATCCAGCAAAACAAATACAACGAACATTCCAATGCTAGATATCACTTGCTCCGCCCACACAGTTGGCATTACGACTGTGGGCGCTCCTATTGGTCGCCGCGAAGCCTTCTCCATTTGGAATTGGTTATATTTTTTCTACAATTGAAATTGGAACCTTACGTTTGTTCTGTACGACTGTAATACGCATGCGTTCTTTGGAGGCGTTACGTCACGTAGACGTAGATACGTTTCGAGGGCTCTGAATGTTTAATTGGATTCCTCTCTTCGTTCCCATTCGTATTTCGAATTCGAATTGTGGATTTGTGGTCGCATCGGCGTTTGTGCGCAGTCGTGTGAACTCTTGAATATAAATACAGCGTCAGTAGAAGTTTCAGCGTAGTAACAGAACAACCTGAGCGGGTTAGTAGTCAAAAAAATTTGAACAACATACAAATAGCAAACGTAACGTGCAAAAAAGAACTTTATTTATTTAAGGATTACCGACTGGGTTTACAGTAAGACATAAAATAACATTGACATGTACCTATAGAGCAATTGATAACTGCAACTCTAATTAGAGGCAATCACAGCATGCATTACATTAATATACCAATAGAGATTTAACAATACTATTAATAATAATAAAAAATTAAAAACAAAAGAAAGACAACAAGGACAGTAATACCCGAGTACTCAGACCAAGGCTGAGGTTGAAGTTCAACAACAACTTTTTATAATTTTGCTCCTGAATATTGGAAGGGAATCGCCAAATATGTCAAGGTTTTCAACTTTTCTGACTAGATTATTATAAAAGTTAGTTAGACGAGGAGTAGGTGAGTGCTTGCCTAGATTGGTTCTGCTAAAGCGGGTGCTGAAAAGAGCTGAAAAATGAAACGAAAATGACTTGTTTTTCAAGTGATTTATCAAACATCGAGACACCGAATGACAGCTACTGAATGCGTTTTGTTTGAATTTCATCAAACGCCTAGATATTCCGTCGTATGCAATAATGCACCCGCAAATCTGTAGCAAAAGCTCTGTATTTCAGCATGCGCATACAATGACCTTTTGCGTACATGTCATATAGTTCAAAATCTAACTTGCTTCCTGGTTAGGTGAACCGGCCCGATGGTTTCCGCAGCTGACTCTGTCCGGAACAATTTCATTTGCGACTGGGCGAGGATAGCGTTGTAATTACAACAACAATCGATAGAGGCGCCACCGTCTGCCGCACGTTTAATCTCGCCAGAATCAAAGGACCGTCGCCTCATCCACCCCGTAACAGAATTCTTTGATGCCAACGCTACAGTATCGCTTCAATGGTGTACAGCATAAGTTGCTTGTTTTCACCTATCGACCATGGCGCCAAGTCCTTACAAACAAGCATTGGATATATTACATCGCGGGAATAACGTTTACAAAATAGAGAACTGAAGTCTGAGTCTAAATATATCTGCAAAGGTATTAAAACTAATGTCCAGATATTTTCACTAACGATCACAATAGAATTGTAATTTATTTCATAACAGTTTTAAACAAGATTGAAAAGTTATTTAAACTAATCAAGCAACATCAATAACCGACCCAAACGAGAAATACATAATTATCCTTTTTAAAGTAACCTTAAATGCTTAAATTTTCTTTTACTATACAAACAAAAAGTTTCCAGCAGAATTGTTGATGATATCATATAAACTTACGTTAAGTTTGTAATTACGCTACAAATTATCATGGGCACATTGTAGAAATTCCTACTATAGCATAATAAGATTTTTATATTTTTTTTTAAATATTTTACCGTTACAGTTAATATCAAATTGAACGAAATAGTAATATTCGTGATTTCGAGGGACGTGGATTCCGATTCCACTCCGGATAAACTTTTGTGTAAGCAAATTTGTTTGCTTTTTTTCTGGAGATTGAAATTATAAATATATATTTATTTATTTATTTTTGCCTATTTTTAAAATCCCCCTAGTTTGGGAACTGATAACCTTATTTGATTTCGCAACGATTATCAATGTATTCAATTATTACAGTTTTGTAAAATTAACTATATCTATACGTTTTACCACAGTATTTGTAACATGCATGGTTCTATCTTCTCTATCTTTCAGCCCAAAGACATCCACTCTTGGCCATAGACCTCCCGAAGCCTCGCCACATATACGATTACTGAATACGAAACTCTAAAATACTCTAGATCCATATACAAGTTTGAACAGTTCGGCACATGCAAGCCTCAGTTCTATGAGCGCCGATACTCGAAATCATGTGAACATAGAGCGTAAACTGCATCACTTGGCTCCAAGTAACTTTAAACATTTAAATTATTATTCTAGCATTGCAGTAAAACAGAGACGAAATGAAAAAATAAAAGAGAAAGGAGATCAGACCTAAAACAACAGATGAAAAGAAAAGAAAAAAAAATTGTTTAAAAAAAACTAACAAAATACGCTTCTATAGAAAATCCAACAAAAAAATAGAAAATAAATTTTAATAAATTTGTATTAAAAATAATGTAAGAAAAAATGATTTTATTATATAAAAAGGGTGGGGTGCATGGTATCAGTAGTTATAAATATTTTATGAACAGATACCTACGAGTAGAAAGGTTATTTTGATAATTTGATTAATAAGTATACCAAAGTTCAAGTTAATACGACGTTTTGAAGGGGTCTAAATCATGTTCAAAGATTCCATTACAAACATACATACATACTCTGAAGCTAATAAAAGCGTATTAAAAATAGGGATAGAGACAAAAATTTGTAGTATACCTCCGATAACTACTGAATGTGTAAGTAGTAATGCTCAGAGTTCAGAACTAGATGTAGGACAATCATCTGATGCTACACTCACTGCACTCAGGTAAGAATCTCGAGATGATGAACACAACAGTCGAAGATGTCAGAGTTTACAGAAACTGAAAAATAACAAAGCGCCTGGTGTAGATGGCATCCCAAAAGAACTTGATAAAAAAACAAGGGAACGAGCCTGTATGAAGATAGTATCTACATAAGATTCGTTCTTAGTAGAAAATTGATATTATGTATTTAGTTCACTCGATGTGAATGCACCGGGCCTCTTATATTTTAGGCCATGATCATTTCAATATTCGACTTTAAATACATTACCTCAAAGTCATTTAAATGGTAAATAAAAATGTTATCATAAAAAATTAAAACTAAAGGTTTAGAACTAAATCACTATTGATCATTCTTCTATTGTTCCAGAAACTGAATTTCAAATATTCGAAACACAAATTCATGATTAAAGACACTCTATATACTATGAGAATGATACAGGGTGTGATATTTTAATTAAAAATTCATTTACTAATTACGCTATTGAATTTCACAATAACAAAACTGTAGTCACCTAGTTGAAATTGGGTTAAGAGCAAGCTAAACCAAATTGCTTAAGTTAAATCGAAAATCAACGATAAACTACGATAACGACTGACTGTATTCGGGTTATTTATCATTAAAATAAAAAAATACGCGTCAACTATAAAACATTCCAGTAGCTCTTTGTCCAATATTTGAGGTCGCATCGACATTCTTACCACATAATTTCCGAAGTTTCCCGGTAACGTTCTACAGTCCCCGCTACTTATAGAATAGGAAGCGAGTGTAGGTAATGGCGCAAAATAGTGACGCAGTATTATTGCAGGGAGGGTGGTGGTCTCATACTCCTGGCTCCAAGAACCTCCTCTCCCGCCCGAGAGCGACTGAAACGTCCGCGAGAAAAATAAGATCCGTACGCTGTCCCGCTTATTCTTAGGAAAAAGTTCAATTTTTTTTTGTATATATATTTTTTTCGTATTCTTCGAGGAAAGATTCGTGTCTGTGTGAGTCAATAAAAAGATGTAAGTGTATATACGAAAGGCGAATGCTTGTTGTCTTTGTGGGACGTCGGCTATGGATTGCCGGGGTATTTGCCTTAAATAGCAGTGTACATTTATATGTAGATTTTGATATTTTTTCTGTTTACATGTTTACATTTATTTAATGTGAAATGGACTGACTTACTCCAGTCTATTGTCGTTTGTAAAACAGTAAATTAATATAATGATAAGTATATTTAGTCTTGCTTGCTTTAGTGCAAGCCTATGCTAGATCGAGATTGGGACGAGCTTCGATGGGTTTTTTTTCTTTTTTGACGTGACAACGTCTTATAATTCGATGGAGCCGGCTGCACGTACGAAATAACATGACACATTGAGGCGTTCCATTTAAGGCTTGAAGTGCAAGCGAGAGCGCGCAAGCTCCGCGTTCGGCAGCGTTCGACATCTGTCTCTCTCCTGTTTGAGTGAGCGATGCATCCGCGTGGACAGCTGCTATACAATAATACATTTACATGTTTTCGTCAAGTATGAAGTTCAGTGAAAAGTGAATGTGGGGTCAATTGTCCATACAAAATATCTATCAAACAAATAAAATTAAAATTTTCTTTTGAAAAATGAAACCATTTCATCAGTATTTTCTTATGACCTTGTCACGTTTAACTATAGTCAGTAAACCGACTTTACAGACAACCGATTTTTATTATTTCTTCTGACAAGCAAGTATGCTCTGTGTGCGTAACAATCTGTATTCGTGTATTAAGTGATGCAATTATTTTTAAGACACAAATCTTCCAGCAGGTTTTAAATTGCAAATAAATCTGTAACAATCGCTCTGTAATACCATTAAGAATCAAGGAGGATATTGGTAATCATCTTCTGATGGTTATAAATTCCCGTAACTACTTAAAATAGGTGAGGTCAGAGTCGTTTTGCCGTGGATATGCATATGTGCAGGCTTAAAAAGGTGGGGCAGTCATTATGCTATACAATTGACACTTCGACCTCATGTCTCAAAGTGGTTGGCGGTACTCACGCCGTGTTGCTTATAGGCTCTATTATCCACTAAAGACCAAGTGAATCACCCGAAGATGTTTGCATTGTTATCATCTATAACATCAACAGCTTATTTCTATAAAACACTTTATTAAAAGCTAACCTCGTTTTATAAAGATTAAAATTTCCCGCCTTTCAAACATGCTTAAAAGTTTTTGTAGTATCCGACAACACAGGTTCTTGTTTGTCCAATTAAAAAAAACACAAACATGTTGTATGTACCTACAATTATCTGTAAATAGAAACGAAGTAGAATAGAGTCGGAAAGGAACATAATTCAAACAATGAATTTTAATATCATGTTTACATGTACATTAAAACATTACTAAATAGGTATGTAACGATTTATGAATATCTTCATAGAATGCTAACTATTGACAAATGCACCATCTCTGTTTTTCAATAGTAACCGCATGAAATAGAGACATGGGCAAGTTGAAGCAACTAAATTTACGAACCTTTATGTGAACAGTTACATTTTTACGTTAATAGATGGCGCTGTAATAAAAATTCTGAGATGCAAAACAACTTGGCCAAACTTTTTTTATAGCAATGATGGGTGGACGCGCCTCTTGACCCAACTGGTATTAAGTGGTTACCGAAGCCCATAAATAGCCATAGTAAGCCCAACGTAAATGCCACACCCACATTGAGACATTAATTTTAAGTCTCAATTTTACAATGCACGACTGCCCCATTCTTCAAACCATAACGCTGCTTCACGACAGAAATAGGCAGGGTGGTGGTACATACCAGAGCGGGCTGACAATACTCCCTACTGCCAGTAAGCTGTATAACTAATAGAAAGAATTAAGAACGCAGGAAGCTTAGTACGTTTAGTAGCTCGTGGTAATTTGTGTCGCAGGCCTCTATGATCTGATTAATTACCGTATAAAATCAAGACATTTTCTTTGATCTCCAAATCTCATAGTTTCTTCATCTTCAGAACCAGGTCGTTCTCTCGATTTCGAGTCCTAAAGACTGCGCCTAATCAACGAGAACCGCTCTACTCTTCCAAAGAGTTTTCTTCTGCTATCTTCTGAGCTGCTTCCACTGTTCGCTTTGGGGACGGGTACTGGAAACCTTTGCATCGACTTATGAGAGCTAAGCATCCTAAAGCGAAGGCACTGACTATTTTATACAAAAAAAGGTCAATAATTGTACCAGTTTTTGTGTCAATTCAATTATTACCGCGGTAAAACCAAAATGATGTTAGCTATCGCTATTTGGTATTGGTCTAGAATAGCACCATAACAAATCTTCTATTGAATGTCGTAAAAGGCGACTTAAAAGGTTTCAACGGAGAAAAGGCAAGTATTAACTAGTGGTAGGGTCTGTGGTAAACCTGCATGGGTAGGTACCGTCATCCTGCCTATTACTGCCACGTAACAGTCAGGCGTTCCGATGTGATCGCTTGACAATCTACATACAATTATGGATCCGCGCATCACTTTGCACCGGGTGGGTGGTCAACTCGTTCACGCGTCTATGCAATAAAAAAACTAATAGGCGCAAAAGTCAAAAAACATCTTCCATTATGACTAAGTATATCGTTTAATGAAATCACACAAAGTAGCTAAATCATTCTGTAAACTGCGGAGCGAGTGGTTCCACAAATATGCGTCAAAGCAATACAATTCTCAACGCGGCCCCGCTAAACCAAATACATAAAGAGATTCGGAGATGTTGTTCGTTACACGTTTTCTTTGAAAAGCGAAGTAAAAGTACGAAGCATATTAATAATAGCCAAAATACTACCTAAATCAGAAGACTATTGCTACCTGTACGCAAACAATTTTCTTACTAAAATATCTGTGCGAAATCGGACAAGTATTATTTTCAAGAACTATTAAAATTAGTACCTACTACTCGAATATTTCTGTTCTACATTCACTCTGATCGATATTACTATGGGCTTTTAAAACGTAACAGTCAAGGCTTGGTATCCAAAGCTAGCTTACAATATTATCACACATGGTTTGTTATGCAAGTCACCGGATGCTAAATGAACAGCATACCTACCACATTCGTAAATCGATTCAGACAAGCACCCAAATTTTTGCACGTATGTACCTAAGTACATAATATTATGTACGTAACTCCGATACCTGTCTTTCGAATGTTATCATTACGCGGTATACAAATTGAATTCAAATCACAAGCTAATAAAATTTCATGAAGCCTTCGTATAATTTTATTTAAAGTTTCGTGGAAGCTTTCGTATAGGTATATTTCGTGTAGATTTGTTTACAAAGAATATCGATGTTAATCTCACGTTAGTACTAACAGTATATTCTATTTAATCTTAGTCATAACCTACCTTAAGGCGTGCTGTATTGAGATATCAATAAAAGACGAATTCAAAAGTACTACACGACTAAACAATATATCCTGCTTTCTCGCATGCGTGACAATGGACGTATGTCCGATAGGGAGGATAGACCAATTTTAAATTTCGGCAGCAAAATTTGAGGGGCATTGCTCTCGCTAACTGGTTGGGAAAGGACGAAAGTACACTTTTTTGTGCAGTTTAATAAAAGGAGCGTCGATGTACTTCTGCATTGATCTTGCCCGTTTAAATGCACTTGGTTCGCGAACTCTTATTAAGATTTAAGAAAATGCAATGACCTGAAACATTCCATTTCATTTCATACAAATAAACTATTTTTTTCAATCTAATACCAACCAGAAACGTTACAGTGATAAGGTACACATAAAAAAAACTTATTTTTGTCTTTCATTGTTGTTTCACAATATGCCATTTCTTGTTTGTTAAATGTCAAGATAATCATCTCATGGTGCTTTATTATATTTTGTCGAAAATATACAGGAATGTATATATCTACGCTTGAAAGGCAAACGCGACTAAGCGACAATAACCATATTCGATGCGCAAAAAAAATATATGTCTAAGTCTATTAAAATCATTTCAATCCTACAGCTAAATTCGTTAAAATATAATTTTGTTTTCAGGTATTTCAACTTTAAATTAGTCTACTGTAAAGTTGACGCATTGTCGCTTAATCACGTTTGCCTTTCAAGCGTAGATATGTATTATATAGGCTGTGTATGTTGTGTGTGTGGTACATATTTAGGAAACATTCACGAAAACAAACCGGGTAAATTCCCAGTATGAAATAACTAAATAAAACATGTTCGGAAAGCTTTAATATAACAACGTTTATTGCGTTGTACGTTTCATTATTTTTTTGGGCCAGGTGCCGATCCTCTTACGAGGTTCCCGCGCGTAAGGGGGCATATGGGGTATATGGTATATAGTACTATGGGGTATATAGTAATAGGGTATATGGGGATCGACGGTCTACAGGTGTTGGCTCTACCCACTAAACGACTCCCCTGCGCTTTCGCTCAAATGTCTTGGCTTGGGGGTTTACCGCGGTCAACATTCCAACCACACTCGCAACTCACTCTAAAGACGCGTGGCAGATGAAGACTTCGAGCAGAATCGAAGGCTCTGAACCGTCAGCCGTTTCATTTTGGCACCCCATCATGCCCCCCAGGCGGTGCCACTAGTGTCCCGGGATACCCCGCTAGATCCAAAGGAGCTTGCCGGCTTGAGACGCGATACAACGCCAAGCGGTCGCTATACAATCTAAACTACCAGGCAGATTCAACGAGTATCGAGGGAACGCGGTAAGCGCCTTCATATTGTCTTAAAGCTACATTGCAGAAAATATGAACTTACTAAAACAAAATTCGTTTATAATTGCAACTGGAAAATGGCTTTTTTTATTGCTTAGATGGGTGAACGAGCCCACAGCCCCCTGGTGTTGAGTGGTTATTGGAGCCCATAGACATCTACAACGTAAATGCGCCACCCATCTTGAGATATAAGCTCTAAGGTCTCAGTATAGTTACAACGGCTGCCACAAATTTCAAACCGAAACGCATTACTGCTTTACGGCTGAAATAAGCGGGGTCGTGGTTACCTACCCGTACGGACTGACACGAGGTCCTACCACCAGTAATTACGCAAATTATAATTTGGCGGGTTTTATTTTACTACATGATGTTATTCCTTAACCGTGGAGGTTAATCGTGAACATTAGTTAAGTAAGGCTTTATGCAACTCAACACCAGCTGGGCACAGGGATGCATATACCTGTTTCAGCCGCGAAGTGATCTTGCTTTCCGGATTGCAGAATGCGACAGTAGCATTACAATCAAAATTTTCACCTCATATCTCAAGTGGGTGGGTATTCACCTTATAATGTTCTTATATATTTTTGCAATTACAATTATTTATATATATCGTACCTACTAAATCCAAATAGAGCCTCTTTGTGTATGGTTTATCAAATAGCGATTTTTCTGAGATAACTATTTATTTTATATCGTATCATGAAGGAATATTGCCTTTAATCTACGAATACAACTATTGACATGTATTTAGGGTAACTAAGCGCAAACATACACAGACACATAATTAACGACTTCATTTTATGCTGCTTGGTTGTTTATGAGAACATATTTACGGTAGTGGTGGTGGTGGTGGTCAACGAAGAAGGCAAAAGACCTACCGGCCGGTCAGCAAGCCGTCGGTCAGACCACATAACCGCGCTCACCGGACTCTCTGTTACAGCCGCCTTTAGGGAAGCCGAAAACCCAAAGAAATGGAAGATGATTGTGCAAAGAGCCATGAAGACCTTTCAAGGACACGACATTCAGCAATGAATTATGCGACTAAAAAGAAGAGATTTACGGTGAGATTCCTTTAAATGTAATTAATATAATAACATAAAGGTCGAGACCTCATCTAAATATATATATAAGAATTAATTGCTGTGAACGGCTGGACCGATTTGTCTAATTTTGGTCTTGAATTATTTGTAGTAGGCCAGAGAAGGTTTAAAAGGTTTAAAAGGTAGATGAAAATGCTCTGAATTAAATAAAAATAACATTTTTGTTTTTCCTTTCATATGTCCCCCGTCGGACGGATTCCTTTTGTTTGTTTTATGTTTATTTTATACAAAAGTTTAGGTCTTTTATTTATCGATTGAGGCACTACAAAGTCTGCCGAGTCAGCTAGTAAAGAATAAAATACACAGGAATTTGTCTAAAGCGCTGTTTGCAAGTTGCAAGCAAACAATGCTTGTGATGCAGATCGATATTTAGGATTGGTTTTAAAATCTAACTTTTAGTGATTAAGAAAATAATTTATTAATAATAATATTATAGTGATACAGTGTATTAGGCTATCAAACTAAGGTAACATTGAAATATAATTTAAGTTGACACAATTAACGTTTCTTAAAAAATATGTAACGATTTATATTTATTATGAATACTGTTTATTAAAACGCATTTTTTCATCATCATTTTCATCAAAATCATCATGTTACGTCATAATACCTAAGTAATAGAAGTAGCTCTGTGTGATCAGTGCATCAATCTTTAATTTAAAATTATTTGACTTTTTTGTTTGTTTGTTTGTTCGTTCATTCTTTCTTTTATTGGACTATGTCGGTTGACGAGCTCAGCTTGCACAAGTGATAAATCGTTGGAGTCCATATTACAACACAGCTTCAATGCCGCCACCTTTAAAGCTCGAAGTCTCTTTTCTTTATCTACCTAAGCCGATAGCCTTGAGAGGCTATTTCAGCGTAACCTTAACTAGTAGGTGCGCTCACGGGGCTCAAACCGGAGTGATGCTAACACTGACCCTAGCAAGAGCAGTGTTTCGCAGAATCTACCACCGGATCGGAAACGTGACCCACTGAGAAGATCCGGCGAGAAACTCAGTGGGCTAACGAAGTCTCGATTAGATTGTATGTTTAACAACTGTCCCACCCATTAAATTGGAACTAGAGGCTGCTTTGGGTCGTACACATTCGGAGTTCGCTTATCCAACTGAGATTTGAAACTTTGTTCAGCTGTTGTCGTTACACCAGGAATGCCCCCCTCCTGGATGAGCGTTTGCTCGCCAACCTGTCCTGGTGAAATTGGAAAGGCCTTCGGGCCACCAGTAATCTTTCAGTCATAAAAAAAAAAACAGCAGGAATGCTACTATCACAAAAATGTACATTACATATTTTCATTTCTATCCGTAGTACAATCAACGTACGACGCATGGCCAACGTGTAATTTCAACAAATTAATGTTTTTTTGTATTGCTTAGATGGATGGACGAGCTCACAGCCCACCTGGTATTAAGTGACTCCTGGAGCCCATAGACATCTACAACGTAAATGCGCCACCTCTTGAAATATAAGTTCTAAAATCTCAGTATAGTTACAAGGGCTGCCCTACCCTTCAGACCGAACCGCATTACTGCTTCACGGCAGAAATAGGCAGGGTGGTGGTACCTACCTGCGGCGGACTCACAAGAGATCCTATCACCAGTAAAATGTAATGTCAATAACTCTAACATTTATAATCAGTTGGCGTTGCGCAATCGAGTTTCTTTAGTATCACATAGAATTATTTAATTCCATTATTAGTAATCGAACCGAAGACATTCGAAAACGAGACACATTCTAACGAATTTTAATTCTGTTCATGAAAAAAAAAAAGTAAGAAGTAAACGATATGAATTTTAAGTGCATACAATAATAAAATTCTCCGGCGAACCCTTTCTCCTGTAGTTGCACGTTCGGCGATTGAACCCGCTCGGGGTGACATTGCGGATCGATGTTACGATTACCTGTACTCAAATCGTCTTGATACTTTACGTTTTTAAAACGCTTTTATTAGCTTCAGACGTATTACGTTTGTAACGGAATCTTTGAACGTGATTTTTAACCCCTTCAAAACGTTGGTTTAACTCGAAATTCGGTATACTTATTAAGGACAGATAACATTTCAATATTTAAAAAAAATTGAATATTTTTAATTGAAATTCAACTAAAAAATTAAATATAAATAATAGTTTAAAAAAACTTACAAAATAAGCTTTTATAGGGTGCATGGTATCAGTAGTTATAAATATTTTATGAACAGATATGAGTAGAAGGGTTATTTTGATAATATCCTGCAGGCTTTTCAAAGCACACCACGCTTTTTTTTACAATAAAATCATTTTTTCTTCCACTATTTTTTTCAATTTTCTATTTGTAAATTTCTATTTGTTAGTTGGATTTTCTATAAACGCGTATTTTGTTACTTTTTTAAACTATTATTTATTTTTAATTTTAGTAACGACTAGCTATACCCGTCCGCTTCGCTGAGCCTTTAAAATTAACATTATTATTTCTCACCCCCACAAAAATTCTCAACTCATATAAATATTAGCCTATCCATTAAGTACATGTATTGTCTACATGGATACCAAGTTTTAAGTCAATCGGATTCATGGTTCAGCAGTTATAACGGAACATCCGTAAAAACCTCTGTAGATTTGTTTATTAGTATAGATGTCGAATCAATGTCAATGACGCGAATAAACATGACGATCCCGAAACGCAACCAGCTGCATCCGCATTCGCGAAACCGAATACTAGGAGAGAAATACACAATATTTCTGAGTGATGTAGTACAATATTCTGTTTGTTTACTTTAACATCGATACGGTAAAGCTAGAAACCCTGGCTAAAATTAAACAAGACTAAAATATAGATTGACGTTGTAGACTGTTGTTTTAACTGAATGGCCGTGTATGAATCGTAACATTTCCTATTTCCCACTGTTTACATAGCGATTTGTAACCGCCAAATCGTCTTAAATCGCACAACGCACGAATCGATCGAACAACATTACGAGTGTATATTTTTTACTAAATTATTCAATTCAATTATTGTACTCCTTATAATGCAATTCGTATTTTGGGTTTTTTATTCACGAAAAAAGTTTACTGGTGGTAGGACCTGTTGTGAGTTCGCGCGGGTAGGTACCACCGCCCTGCCTATTTCTGCCGTGAAGCAGTAATGCGTTTCGGTTTGAAGTTTGTGGCAGCCGTTGTAACTATACTGAGACCTTACAACTTATATCTCAAGGTGGGTGGCGCATTTACGTTGTAGATGTCTATGGGCTCCAGTAGCCACTTAACATCAGGTGGGCTGTGAGCTCGTCCACCCATCTAAGTATTAAAGAAAAAGAAAAAAAAGTCTAATGTCAAGATGGTTTGAGCGCGCAACAGCCAAGTGTTCACTGCACTTGCATTTAGGCGTATGGATGCACCGGTTCGGACTTTTTTCGGCAGTTTTAACTTTGTCCTTGAATTTCAAGTTTACAATACGGACCGCAGTTTATCGAGACGCAATTTAAACGCATGCAAATTATTTTAAAAAGCAAAATTTGTATATTTGCAGAAACGTAAGTCGTATGTACGTGAATTATGTTAATACTTCTTTATTGATGTTGACCTAGGTCTTATTTAGAAATAGGTATACCTTTTGTATTTATCTAAAGTAAATTTTAAACTCAATAGAAAAATATTAATATTATAAATTGCGTAATTACTGGTGGTAGGACCTCTTGTGAGTCCGCACGGGTAGGTACCTCCATCCTGCCTATTTGTGCCGTGAAGCAGTAGTGCGTTTCGGTTTGAAAGGTGGGCAGCCGTTGTAGATGTCCATGGGCTCCAGTAACCACTCAACACCGGGTGTACTGTAAGCTCGTCCACCCATATAAGCAATAAAAAAAATATATTATATAATTACTTAAATATTATATTATATAAAAGCTTATTATGCAAAATTATATTTTCTTTGCGTAATTTTCTCAATCGGATACGATTTTAATGTGCCCGCTCTCAATCATACGCCTAATGTTATCATAATGTGCGTATGCAAAACAACAAAGCCAAAGCTATATACGTACGTACATCTTCTACTATGGACGCGTTTCTTCGAGCATTCGTAATTATGCAAGATCTACGCAGTCACAAACTCAAGGCGTAAAGATAAGGCGAACATAAATATCGACGTGTTAAAGCATAACAAACGTCATCTTATAAAATCGTTCCGCTACTAATATAAATAATATTAGGCTAGGTCAAGACTCCTAACCCAGTCGAGTAGTATCGGCGCCAGAAGCCGAATCGAAAAATAAAAACGATTCGGACACGGGGCAATGCACTTTTTCGTCCACGGTCAAGGCAAACCAACGATGCACTTAATACCTAAGCTGCATGAGCTGAATGTGAATTTTGAGAGCGTGTGACACGCGAAAAAGACACGTAATGAATTCCAAAAAAGTTCAATTTCATGAGACGCCCAACTCAAATGCACCTGTCTTATCTTACTAAACTTGAAGCTTCAACGAAATAAGCAACAATACTAATTAAAGAATTTTATGATTGNTCAAGGCAAACCAACGATGCACTTAATACCTAAGCTGCATGAGCTGAATGTGAATTTTGAGAGCGTGTGACACGCGAAAAAGACACGTAATGAATTCCAAAAAAGTTCAATTTCATGAGACGCCCAACTCAAATGCACCTGTCTTATCTTACTAAACTTGAAGCTTCAACGAAATAAGCAACAATACTAATTAAAGAATGTTATGATTGAAATCTTGTCACAGTTTAAAAAATCCTCCATCTTATTTTCCATAACTTATATTACGATGTTCAAATTTTGCTCATTTTATAAAACAAATATGTACTAATCTGGGAATAAAAACAAAGTCTTGCGTTTTGTTGAAATTATATAACATATTCGCTAACAAATAGCTAGAATACCGGCATCATTTCTAAACAAGATTTGACTGTGTTCATAGTTTACACACGATGAATTTATAATGAAAAACAAGTTTACGAAATATGATGAAAATCTTTAGAAGTTCACAAAAACAGGAAACAAAAATCGATAATATTATTCAAAAATAAAATAGGAAATAAGTATTTGTGCAATAGTTAAGAAGTACCAATCGTATTTTATTTCATCGTGCATTACAAAGTTGTTCAAATATAGATTAGATGAAGGCCAATGATTCAATAAATTATTATACAAAAGAGTATTGACAAAAAGACAGACGTAGTTGATCCTAACAGCAGATAAACCTCGTCTATTTTTAAATAGTTGAGTATGAAATCGACTCGTTACATTGTGATTACAAAATCACAAGTACGTAGTATGTGTACTAACAGGAAGTTTAACGAAAGATTCATCAGAGATTTCTATACAATCCCTAAATCCATATTTACCTCGAACAGATATTCCTGTCAGAGAAATCGATGTTTATCAATACACACCATAATGTTGTGCTATAAGAATGTGAGATGTTAATTTTAACTTTTCTATTTAATAACGGCTTAAAAATCGTGTGAATTAGGTAGCATGAAATGAAAAAAGTCATTATAATCTATTTAATTTAATTAAACTTAATTTAGTTTATCTTGTGTGAATAAATCTAGAAAAATGCTTTAACAATCAAAAAATCTACAAAGACAAATGAAAACAGGCATGTCCAACGGTACTATTTTTTGTTTAAGCTAATAAAACAGATGTATGACCGACATTATATGGTTTAAAAATTACTTTAATTTCTTAATAGCTTCATTAAATTTAATGTATGTATCAACGAATGATGGTTAATATAATATCACTATATTTCTATTTAAATCAAGAGACGACGCCGAAATTCTTCGGCACTAACAGTGTAATAAAATTATGTACACTAAAACTTAATAACTTAACTAAAAATATATTTAACGTCCTTGTTTCTATTAATAAAATTCGTAATTTTAATAGAAAATAGTATGAAATTACAAAAACTAGTACTCAACAAGATTCTTAGAAAATCAACAAAAGAAATTCAAATACTTTATTTTCACAGCGTACATGAAAAATCACATCTAAGAAGCACCTTGACTAATATCCAAGCCAACGAATACATTTAAAAGAATGTTTAAACTATATAATCTTAGCACCATGAACCGTAAATTTTTGCATAGAAAAAGTCAGACAACCATCCAATGAAAAACAGTTTTCTTTAAATTTTCCACTGCGACATGAAATACGTACCTAACTTCGTGAAATACACTTGAGAGTAATACATTATTTACGTGTTTTCCTTATCAGGATGATATTTCGATATTTGGTCATTCTTGTGCTTATTTTATTAGATTTTGTCTGTACTTCAACAAAGCCTAAGATTAAACAAAGCGTATCTCTAATTTTCTCAAAGGTAATTCTAAAATTGTAAGCTAAGCAATTGTAAGAATACTAATGCATTGAAATCATGTAAGTATGGCGAGTTATGAATTTTCGATCTCTTTTCAAACGTATTAATTTATATTTCAATAAAACTAAAACATAGGAATCTTTCAAACAACTTCTGTTTTTTTTGTTATTGCTTAAACGGATGAACGAGCTTACGGCCCACCTAGTGTTAACTGATCCCAGGTGTCCATAGACATATGCAACGTAAATACCGCCACCCACCTTGAGACATGTGTTCTAAGTCTCAGATCTATAGTACAACGGCTGACCCACTCTTCAAACTAGAACGCTAATACTGTTTTCGCAGCAGAAATTATCAAGGTGGTGGTACCTAATCCTGAGGACTCCTAAGCTCCTGGCCACCTTACAAGGCTACAAGCTTTCTCCCTGCAAGGTTGCCTAGAAGGGATCGCTTGAATCAAAGAAAAAGTCGCCAATTGTAACTCTTTTCATGGTTATTTTAAACTTTACTTTATGCTTATGTTAATAAACTTTCTATATTTTGCTCATAATAGTATTTACACAAAGTGCTCTGTACCTGATCGTTATTTAGGCGGTACGGTGACCTGAGTCATTATTCGATGATACTAAGCAGCTAGCTTCGTATTTCTGCCTCCAAACAATAATGTTAGCAGCTTCAATTAATAGCCGAGTTATCATCAATGCAAATCGCCAATATTTAATGGTTTCCGCTGAGTTTTCTTAAAAAAAAGTCACAGTCCTATTCGTGGGTTGGACTGGACTGGACCCATGGAGAGGCGGTTTGATGGAATACACGTAGAATTTTTCAGTTTTAATCAGATTAGGCGTAAATGATTATAATATTTATAAGCCACTTCGTAATTAATTCGCGGATTGTAAATTTAACCACGTAGTTTGGATGGAATAAGTGGTATTGGTCACTCATCATTGAGTTACCTGAGGGACGATTGCTAGCTTACGAACCGCTGTAGTGTTGCTACCGCAGCCACCGATGAGCGTCAATAATTATTTCATTCATATCTTTCCATGATTTCTCCTAGGATCAGTACAGGAGCCGTGACGTATAAACGATTGGTAGTGCCTCCGAAGACGTGTTTCAGGGGCTTAAATAAAATAAAAAGAGGTCAGTTTTGGGTAGGACAGGCCTATGTAAGTCAGCAGTGTAGGCCATTGATGAAGGCGTGAATGAATGAATGAAAATTCTTTATTGCACAAAATATTGTACAAAGACGAACTTAATGCCATGCAGGCATTCTCTTCCAGTTAACAAGTTGATGAAAAATAAGTTGACGATTTATGAAGATTAAACACCGTCTCAATGTTTCTTATCTAATAAAAGATAAGCAGCCCAATGCGAAACATTTAATTTATAAAAAATTAGAACATCCTATAATTATCACATAATATTTTTTGTAATTGAAGTAATTTGCCAATTTTTTTTATTGCCTTTGTAGGCAGACTAGCGTACGGCCCACCTGATGGTAAGTGGTTACCGTCGCCCATGGACTTCAGCAATGCCAGGAGCAGAGCCAAGCCGCTGCCTACCGATCCTACAATTGTTCCGAAATGAAATTGAAATGACTTCGGTGACGTCATACGTTCAGAACATAGTAAAGTATTACAATTTTACTAACCGTTTCTTCGACTAATTCGCTAATGAACGTAAATATTAAGCCCCATGTTACATTTTACCGATACACTATTTGTTGGTCCAGCACGATTTAACACAGTTTCTATAGCTCAAAGACAAAAACATGTCACATGACAAAGGAGTATTTAAATATACATATAATTTCTAGTTTTTTTTACTTCGAATTTTTTTTTCTTGATTATAGAAATAATCACCATCTTATAGCTAAGCAAGTGCTATGACACGACATTAAAATATATCATACTGTATATTTTACCGAATTTCAAAACTGTAATGTTTATTTGAAATTATAATACATACTAGCAGAATCTGTAAAGCATACGCGTGATTCTTTGAATTTTTCGGTTAAAAACGTTTAAATATGGCTAATTTTTTTAATGAATTAAAAGAACTTAATGACGTGTTTAGTGATTTCTTGAATTCATTAAAAAAACATTACCGTCAATTCTGTCGTACTTCAGTCGATCATCATACATATATATAACAAACGCGCAAGTCGCTCCCTGCAAAGACTGTTCGGCGATACCGCAGTGAGAACAGCGACACATCGCACGCGCTTAGTTCAATACGAACTTAAAAAAAAAAAGTGCCGACAAATATTTTATTGCAAAAAAAAATATTAAGTCAAAAATGAACAATGCAGATTTATACCGCAAAAGTAACAGCCTCCAAAAGAGAGATGCTCTGCGCTGCCTCGAGGAACATGCGAATAAGATTAAGTGGAAAAAAATCGGTGATAGAGTCATAGATTTGGGTTGCGCTGACGGTAGTGTTACTGATATTTTGAAAGTTTACATGCCAAAAAATTACGGAAGATTAGTTGGCTGCGACATAAGCGAAGAAATGGTGAAATACGCGAATAAACACCACGGCTTCGGTAGGACTTCGTTCAGGGTGCTCGACATAGAGGGCGATTTGACCGCAGACCTGAAACAAGGCTTTGATCACGTTTTCTCTTTTTACACCCTCCACTGGATCAGAGACCAGGAGTAAGTTCATACCACAATTATGAAAAAAAAACACGAAGAACTAACAATGTCGAAATTAACCATTGCTAACGAATGAATCTAATTAAATCTCAAATCATAATTTCTAAGCTAATATTCATGTCAAAAAATATATATACACAGATTTTAATTTAAAAATTACGTTTCGATTGCATCGTGTCTATAGTCACTAATTACATTCTTTCCGAAAACGTAAGAATAAAAATTATACAGGACCAATTAATATTAAATATTAGAATTTAAATTTACGTTTAAAATGTGGTCTCTATTCTAAATTTGATATTAATGAACGCTAATCAGTAAAACATTTTTTTTTCTCGCGTTTTTTATATTTTTTTATTCTACCTAAGCTGATAGCCTTGAGAGGCTATTTCAGCGTAAACTTAACTAGTAGGTGAGCTCACGGGGCTCAAACCGGAGTGATGCTAACACTGACCCTAGCAAGAGCAGTGCTTCGCAGAATCTACCACCGGATCGGAAACGCGACCCACTGAGAAGATCCGGCGAGAAACTCAGTGGGCTGTGTCTATGGGTTAATTCGCTCCTCGAGGCTCGACGATGACGGTGACCTGTAAGGAACTATTAGTGTCGTTAAGTTCCTCAGACTTTATGTCACAATAATTTTACTCGAAGACTATTATCAATTTGTCCAAATTTTTAATGTAACGGTAGAAATGTGTACAATAGTATTTAATAATCTAATAGTATTTCAATAATACTATTTAATAATTATAATGTAACACACTCGAATGCGATATCACGCTATCTTATAGCTCTCAGTATGTATAAATGATGTGGAGGCTCCAAATAAATTATATTTTGATTTGGATCCTTAATAAACGTTTCAACTATCTAGTCGAAAATTTAAAATATGATAGTACTAAAACCATTTTGAAAATTGATTTTAGGACGTGACATAATTTTCATTCCGTACTCCTTAGAATTAGGCGACAAAAATATTTTTAATACTTCCTTTAAATTCTACCGTGATTGCTCTTCCCAACTACGGAACCATTTAGTAGTCATAATCCTTTACGAACTTCTTCGATCTAATATACATTCCAATGATTAGGAAGGCCGATTGATTGTAAACCCAATCTCTATGGAAATCGTAGTTATGTGTATTAGTATTATTTTTTTCACTGCCCTGTCGTGTGTTTCAATTTGATGAAGCTGACGTACAATAAAATTGATACTCCGACCTAATGTCTCAAGATGACGTAACGTAACGTGTGGTGTAAATAGATTCCAATAGCGCGTGTAAGTCATGGATTTTTGTAGCAACATCCGCGTTTCAATGTCTACGGGCTACGGTAGTCGATCACTTGACCCGTAGCCCACCGTGACAACTGTTATACAATAGAACACAATAAATATTTTACGGTAATTGATAAATGAATTGTCAAATTATCGAATCATTGATATATCTTATACCTTTAAACGAGCAATTCTTGTATATTAATATATATTATATATAATCTGAATCTCGGAAACGGCACTAACGATTTTTATAAAATTTAGTATACAGGGGATTTCGGGGGCGATAAATCGATCTAGCTACGATTTATTTTCAGAAAATGTTGTTTTATTCGTGTTTTCAATAATCAACTCTTCCCGACATCTATTGGCGAATAATAATACAATTTTTCTTAATTGAGGGCAACTAACCGCTATAAAAAGACACAACAAGATGGCGTTATCAAAAAAAAAACGAGCAAAGCTCGGTCATCATCTAGTTTTTTATTTAAATGAAGACTCAGATGCTACTACCAAACCTATTTTTCCTTTTTTTTCACGGGTTAATCATTTGATTCCATTCGTTTTCCATTTTCAAAATCGAACGCTGCAATTAGACTGAGTTTAAAATCCTGGCTGGTACCTATTTTTCATAAGGATGTGTGTACTTGTTTACGATTGAATTTTAGATGAAGTAATAACATCGTTTAATAAAAAAATCAACCTTCTATTTCGCCTTTCGCGAGACAGCCCTTTTCGGTTCACAGAGTAGAGTAGACCAGCTGTTGTATAAAATCATTAAAAATTTAAAATTAAATCTCAAGATTATGTACCCGTAGTGCGGCCTATGGACTTCAATTACCAGAATATCCATTTACACAGTCGTGTCATTCATTCGTCCACGCATAGAGAAGGCTTTTTCTACATATCTACTACAAATATGATACACTGCTTCTGCGCAGTGTACGAGCCAATTCCAGCGCTCACCTAGACTCCAATAAATAATATGATTGTATATAATTTAAAAATGTATATTTGCGAAAAATGCTCATTATTTTACGTCAACATTATTTACTGAAGAAAATTAAACTACCATTGAAATATCTAATTACAGACGAGCTTTCCGGAACATTTTCAATCTGCTTGGCGACGAAGGAGATTGCTTACTTCTGTTCCTGGGCCACACTCCTATCTTTGATGTTTACCGCACACTCTCGCATACAGAAAAATGGCATTCTTGGCTCGAGCACGTCGATCGATTTATATCACCTTACCATGACAATGAAGTAAGCTTTTTTTGTTTTTTATTTATTCAATAAGTATATTTGTATATACTAATTTAATTAGGAAGTTAAGTGACGCAGCATCCATTATAAATATCATAGCTTACTTTGTGATTTCCCATAGACACAGCCCACTGAGTTTCTCGCCGGATCTTCTCAGTGGGTCGCGATTCCGATCCGGTGGTAGATTCTGCGAAGTACTGCTCTTACTAGTGTTAGCAAATTCTCTCAGGTTGAGCCTGTGAGCTCACCTACCCGTACGGGAGTAGGTAGAATAGCCACTGAGGCTACCAGCAAATAGGTAGTAAAAAAGAAAGAAAAAAAAGTGGTCGCCATTGTATTTGAGCAGTATTTCGTGGAAGCCGAAACTAGTATGTTGTGATTTGGTTCAAAGGAGTCGTTAGTAATTACTTAAAATATTTCATACCTGGCGCAGGTTCGGTGCCTACACCGGGATTTCTTACTTTATTACGTCATCACAAAAATCTATGTTCGAAAGATATATTTTTAAGAACTTACCTAATATTTAAAAATACTGGTAGCAGAGCAAGCTATGGGCCAACATGGGCCGCTACCGCCATTCTAACTATTGCTAACGCGAATCAGTCAGGCGTTCTGGCTCGAAGGGTGGGACAGCTGTTGTAGTATACAATTGAATCTTCAAACTCATGTCTCAAGGTTGTTTGGTACCACTTTATTAATAGTACATAGTGTAGTCTTAAATCAGTCACAACGAGTACCATAAAAAAATGAACACCCCCAAAACCACAATATTTTCTAATTCAGGCCTTCTGAATAACTGACGCGGTTACTTCACCTAAAATGAATTTGCTATGTGAATTTCAAATATCACTCCACGCGTTGTATTACTCAAACCTGTGTAAAGACGTTGCTTTACGCTTTTATCGGCCTTTATTGTTCAGTCAATGATTTCGGAAAGAATAATCCAAAAAGCTATTTACATGTGCTATGTATACCGGTGATTAAGTCTCCACGATAAGGTTATTCTAATTGACAAAAAACAATCAACAAGTATAAGTAGGTAAATGATGTTTGAAAATCAAAATCATGATCATGAGGATCAAAAATCATTTAAAAAATACACAATCAATCTAAATCATTATACAATTAATTCACACACACAATAACATAAAAATAACATCTGTCTCATGGGACTTCGTAATTGGCTTAGAGTATAGTAGATGCATTCGCGAAGCAGTTGCCTTTGAGCTGTTAGGTCTCCTTTGGAGGCACTCGGGTATCTGTTAAAGAATCCCAGGCCTCCTGGCTGGGCCCGTGCTCGCCCACCTGTCCTGGTGAAACTGGAAATACCTCCGTGCCACAAGTGATCATTCCTTCCTAAAAAAAATACATGTGGAATTACGGAAACGCATTCATTTCAATACAAATTTCTTCTGTTTTTATCGATTCGTGGCCATATTTAATGAAAAACAATTTTTATCTTTCTTTTGGTTTTAAAAAATTCAGCAGTTTTGATATAATTTACCTTTTTATTGGTCACCGATGACAATCGTGTACAACGCGAAGATTCCCCTAGGTACAATCGCAACTGTCTCATCATATTACGATCAACAATAGTTTAAGGGGCTGCTTGTCGTAACCACTTGTAAAATACTCACTCAGTTGCTTTAAAGGGTAAACCAAGCAAAATATAAGACGAAAGTATTTTCCTACTTAAGCCAGCTTTCTAATTCCTATCACTGTAGTTCTTAAATACACGGTAAAATGTATCAAGAGAATAAGAGTCCTTCTCTGCCGCAAATTAAATCACCAGCTTGAGCTTACAGTCACTGTCGCAATTCAATTGATACTTCATTCTTCAATACCGTTCTTGCGTGCTTATGGACTTCTTTGAGGTTGACCGTAGGCCCATCCACCTGTCTAACTAAAAACAAAATCTTAAATGCTAACAAAACATTTTTCATTTTCAGGATCCCGAAAAAGAAGTTAAGAAGATAATGGAAAGAGTTGGATTTAGCAATATTGAAGTGCAATGCAAAACGTTGTTCTATGTATACGATGATTTGGATGTTTTAAAAAGTTAGTATGTATTATAATTCAGAGTATCATTTAAGGCTTGTTAGATACCCTATCACCGGTGCCGATGTTTTTGACAGGAGTCAGGAAATAGGCAGGGATACTGTTACAACGGGAACCTTTCATACCTCCTGGCTAAGCCTTTGCTCGCCCATCGTCCTGGTGAAACTGGAAAGGTTTTCGGGCCACCAGTAATCCGTCAATCCTAAAATCGAATGCTTTTACAATAAATAATTTAACTGGCGGTTCGTTCTGATGAATAGTTAATGGGACAAAGTTTTTTTTGCTTAGATTGGTGGACGAGCTCACGGCCCACCTGATGTTAAGTGGTTCCCGAAGTCTATAGAAATCTACAACGTAAATACCGTCACTTACTTTGAGATATGAGTTCTAAGGTCTCAGTATAGTTTCTGGAGACTATTTACTTACAAAAATTACGCATCAGTAAATTGAATTGAAAATTGAAAATAACTGAGGCCGTAATAAGAGCATGTTGGTTTTCAATTGCCAAAGTTGACAGAATAGACTGCAGCCGACAACGACTGCCCCACCCTTCAAACCGAAACGCACTACTACTTCGCGCCAGAAATAAGCGAATATTTAATATAAAATCAGTAGTTATTTTATGAGAAATCATAATTTGTTATTGTTGAACACAGAATCAGTAGCAGCTATCAATCCATTTAATATCCCGAAAGACATACTTGAAGACTTTTTAGAAGATTACATAGATGTAGTACGGGAGATGAGGCTGCTCGACAGGTGTAATAACAATGTCGGTGAATCAGTGTCTATAAAATTTAACTACAAAGTCATCAGTGTTTACGCGAGAAAATTATGTTTAAGTTTAATGTAATTAAGTTAGAAAAAAAAAACAAATCCGACTTCTAAATCTTGGAAATAAGTTTTTTTAACATATTTCTCTCTCTTTGTCTTCCCAGATTTTCGTGATTAAGCTTTCTATTCACTATTTTAAAAAGCTTTCTCAATATATTGAATACAGTTTAGAATACAGTTGGTATCTGAAATCACTGATTTCGAAGTCGGTTACTTAGAACAAATTTAATTAGTTAATTGTATTTATAAGGAACGCTACAATATTTATTACAGTAAGTAATTTTAAATTTCCGGAAACAGTGGAGTTCAGTGGACAATGCAGTATCAGGAGATGGCTTAGATGGATGGACGAGCTCACAGTCACCCGGTGTTAAGTGGTTACTGGAGCCCATAGACATCTACAATGTAAATGCCGCCACCGATATGAGTTATAAGGTCTCAGAATAGCTGCCCCACCCTTCAAGCCGAAACGCGTTACTGCTTCACGGCAGAAATAGGCAGGGCGGTGGTACCTACCCGCGCGGACTTACAAGAGCTCCTACCACTAGTGAGAGCCAGCTGCTTTTTGTTGTCGTGTAAAATCGGTCGTTGTCTCTAGTCATATCATAGCCGTACAAAAAAATAGACAACTTGATATTATAACTGTTCTTCAAATTTCTCGTCACACATACGAAAATAAAGTTTGATGTATTTACCCGAAATATAAATGTTAACATAGCTCATACATACATACATATATAATTCATATATACACATTAAGTTTTAATACTCTGAAATATGTCTACCCCAAAACAAGAAAGCCTACTGTACTAAAATTGTATGCAGTTTTAGTTTTAATGTATTATTTTAATAACAGTGACATCTATTAGCGATACATTGAACTATTTCAACACAACATTTTTCATATTATTTTCCTTTGAATCTAATTACTTTTTTAAGCCGCAGTAAGATGGCGGTGTTGTACGACTTAAAGTGTTGAGAATTTAAAATAATTTCTACGGTTGTTAAATTATAATTGAAATAGAAATCCATACTATTTTAATTACTCAACTCAACAACTCAATTATTTTTTAAAGGAGATGTGTGAGTGAGCATCACTAGAGAATTGTTTGACCGTTGACCGATTGGGCTGATTTCTTTTTCATTATATCCGTAAATTTTAGGACAAGTTTTGTACCACCAACTACAGCCACTACAGTATTCATTGATTTTTAATTACCATAAGTTTGGTTTGTGTAAAGTATATTTATAATAACGATAAATTTGGTTTGAGTCGTGATAGTTGGACATTTCAACTAGTCCGCTTGCTCATTTGATTATACTATGTGCTTAGTGCGGGTTCTTTAACGTTCGCGATAGCGTAAAAGTTAACTCATATTTGTATGAATTGGGATCGTTTGCCTACGTTTGCGTTAGGGGCGCTATTCCAACTGCATACAAAATTGGGTTAACTTTTACGCTATCGAGAACGTTAAAGAACTCGCACTAAGCACACTATTGTATTTTATTTGTTGCACAAATATATTTAGAAACAATCGTGTATAATCATCATGCTTTAAAAGTATTCCTATAAAATCATAAACAGTCACAAAATTTATTTTTAGTGAGAATTACATGAAACAAATTATGAAACAAAGTTTGATTATACTTTCAAATGTTTCATTACTGTTTTTAAGCTTAAGGTATAAAATGGCATGTTTGTGTGTTTACTCAGGCCCTAAGCAACACGCGTTGGCTTTTAAGTAAACTTTGAAGTCTTAGTTATTCCTGGGTTTATTTGGCACGTTAGTAAAATCTACCCTGCCATTTAGTACCATTAGAGTGCGAATGATTACAGCGTATGATTATTGTTTACATTTTTAATTTTTGTTAATTACTTAACGAAACCTGCCCGGGATTTATTGACAACATAATTAGTAAAACATGTGATAATTTGAACAATGACAAATTTATTGTTAGTTAATTTATTTCACTTTGTATATAATAATTGTAAGTGTGATGTTTAAATAAATAAAACTAAAGTGTACAATTTATTGTTTTATTTCGTAATGCCGTTTGAGGCATTAAGCGACATCTATCGATCAGTGGCGGAAGCATCGAAATCGTGATAACATCGATATTTTTTGTACAAAAAAAAGAATAGAGCTCTCCAGGGCAAAGATAATAAGGGGTTACTCACTTAAGGGGTCAGTTATAAATAAAAATATATATTCACATCACTTTCTTTAGGGAATAAATCAAACATCGGACAAAATAATATTTTTTAATAACAATTATTATCATAAAGGCTGAACTTAGTCAAATTCAATTACCTATATATTTTCACAAGAACTAACAGATAGTGACGCATTCTTATAACTATAGTTTCGGTTTATTTGAAACAGATAAAATAAAAATAAACTGCTATTTAAAGACATTTAAAAGTTGAGATTCATAAGAATACCTACTAATTAATTATCGCATTACTAAACATAAAACTCAACAAAATAAATTATCATTCATAGTAACTGTCGATAGAAATAAAAACTTATAATTTAGAAGATTAGTATTTTTGAAATGTCATAATATTTAAATTAAAATTATCAACATCAATCTGGTTTTCACACTATTCATTTCACTATTGACACTCCGAGCAACAATTAAGTATACTTAGTCTGGCCATAAATATTGTTACAATTAAAAATAAACAAAATATTACATTTGAATTTGGAATCTGTCATTTTCATATGATTGCTCATTGAGTTTTCTGATTTTGGCGCGAATACATTATATAATAATTTGCAATATTAAAATCGAGCGAGATGATAAAGAGAACCGAATCGCTGTGATTGCATTACACAAAGTAGGTATGGAGCCAAATGCAATTTTGAAAACTCTTCATTCGCTTGGTATTAGTAAAACGTTTGTTTACCGGGCTATTAATAGGTGCAATCAGACCTCCTCTGTTTGTGACAGAAAAAGATCTGGCCGTTCACGTAGTGTTCGTACGAAAAAGGTGGTCAAAGCAGTAAGGGAAAGAATTCGAAGAAATCCTGTCCGAAAGCAAAACATTTTATCTCGGGAGATGAAGATAGCACCTAGAACCATGTCGCGTATTTTAAAAGATGACTTAGGACTTGCAGCCTATAAGAGACGTACCTACCGGTCATTTCTTAACTGATAATTTAAAAGAGAATATAATGGTAAAATCGAAACAAATACTGAAGCGGTACGCAAATGGAGGTCACAGAAAAATTTTGTTTACGGATTAGAATCTTTTTACAATTGAGCAACATTTTAACAAACAAAATGACCGTATTTATGCTCAAAGCTCTAAGGAAGCTTCTCAATTAGTCGACAGAGTGCAACGTGCGCACTATCCGACTTCAGTGATGGTTTGGTGGGTTATTAGCTATGAAGGAGTGACTGAGCCATACTTTTGTGAAATAGGTATCAAAACATCGGCAGAAGTGTATCAAGATACCATTCTTGAGAAGGTAGTGAAGCCCCTTAACAACACCATGTTCAATAATCAAGAATGGTCCTTCCAGCAAGACTCGGCGGCAGGTCATAAAGCTCGGTCTACGCAGTCTTGGTTGGAAACGAACGTTTCGGACTTCATCACAGCTGAAGACTGGCCGTCGTCTAGTCCCGATCTTAATCCGCTGGATTATGATTTATGGTCAGTTTTAGAGAGTGCGGCTTGCTTTAAATGCCATGATAATTTGGAGTCCCTAAAACAATCCGTACGATTGGCAGTGAAAAATTTTCCCATGGAAAGAGTGCGTGCTTCTATTGATAACTGGCCTCAACGTTTAAAGGACTATATTGCAGCTAATGGAGACCACTTCGAATAAGCTTTTTATACTTGAAATTGTTTTATATTTATGTATTAAACTAACACACTGTAATAGTATTAAATGTTATTTGCAATAGATTTTTATTTTATTTTTAATTGTAACAGTATTTATGGCCAGACTAAGTATACATGTATATGGTTTATTTATTATTCAAATAAGTACATTACGGGCTGTACTTTTTTTTCTACCTAAGCTGAGAGCCTTAAGAGGCTATTTCAGCGTAACCTTAACTATAGTAGAATTATTTTGTCCGTGCAGTTTAGGCCATAAAACATAGCCCGGCTAGAGCGGTGAGCATGTTGCGCGGGCGCAACGCCATTATCGATAAAAACAAAAGAGTCATCAAAGGCAGGTACACGGCGGCGGGGTGGTATACGAAGAGTGGTGAGACATTGTTATGTTAAGAGTCATTTGTACTTACCTGCAAATTATAGTACATTATGTCGAAGAGAAATGTGTTTTTATGCATTCGCTCTCTGAATTTCTTTAGCGACACATGGCTACTCCTTTGTTTTGTATCAAAACAGCAGAATGTATTCAAAATAATATTTGTTATACAACAATGTGTTAAAAAATTTCACGGAAATAAGAATAGTTCCCGAAAAGTTACAAAGTGTTAATTTCTACCGTTCTCGTTAACTTGCTGCGGCGATATGTAGTGTAAGTGTTCGATTAGTGATTTTTTCTTTCATTTTTATCACTAACCCTCAAAATGACAAAACTAAATACACTATCGATAACGTTTATCGACAACAATAATGCGCATCACTATGCCCGTCCATAAGGCTCGTGAGTGGAAGCGAGAGCGAAATACTCGCTTCACCGCTCCGATTTTTTATGACCCAAACTGCTTTTTTTTTGCCTACCTAAGCTGGTAGCCTTGAGAGGCTATTCCAGCGTAACCTTAACTAGTAGGTGAGCTCACGGGGCTCAAACCTGACGACGTTGCTAACGCGAACCCTAGCAAGAGCCATGTTTCGCAGAATCTGCCACCGGATCGGAAACGCGACCCACTGAGAAGATCCGGCGAGAAACTCAGTGGGCTGTGTCTGTGGGTTAATTTACTCATCGAGCCCTTCGTCGCAAGCGACGGGTTCGACGAGAACGATGACCGATGCTTGAGGTACCTAAAAGCACCGTTAGTAGATCGGGAGGATCCGAAATGACGTGTTTGGAGCGACGTTGACTGCATTCCATTATGTCCGCAGGATCGGCAATGTAGTTACCGGCGGCCACGATGAGAGAGAGGGTTCTCGTGTCGTGCTGCTTTGTCGAAGTGGCGGGCAGTACAAGATCATGACAAAATATAAATACAATTTAATTGCAATAAAAACTTTTTACTTAATTCATTAGTCAATCTACAACACGTCACCTTTATGGCTACAGATATATGTACCGTACTGCTATTACGTATGTTGGTAACGCGAACCAATAAAATTTCCCCCTGCCAAAAAGTAATCAACACGGATACATAAGTTTTCACTTCTACTTCAAGGTCAAGATTGTTATATCATCATTTTAACCGACCTGAAGCAAAAAAAAAAAAGTTCTCATCTCAATGCGTACTTGAAAAAAAAAAAATTTGTAATGTAATTATTCATACGGAATTTTAATATGTTTAATGTAAACTACTATTAACCTCAATTAGATATCTTACAATAAATAAATATTATTGTAACTTGAACACGTCATATTAACTACTTTAACTCTCATGACATCACGGCCACACTATGACATGCGATATAAATTGCGTGATAGCATGCGAAATGTGAGACCCCGGCTACAAATTACAAATGTTTCATTTTACAAAAACATCATACACACTACGCAGTAGTTAAAATACAACAAAGAAATCCACATATCAAAGTTTTTTTTTTAATCGTTAGATGGATGGATGAGCTCACAGCCTTTCTGGTCTAAGTGGTCACTGGAGACCATAGACATCAACCATTCAGCACCACATATGCCGTATGTTCGTCTGTTTACTAAGGCAATAAACAAACTAAAAAAGTTGTCAGATCACAAAAATGGAACGGTATGTTTTTTTAAAGCTTATGGGAGTTCATGACTGGGTTCTGCGACCTCGTCATGGTGTTTCGTGACGGAGGGGAAAGGAACGAAAAGGAGTGGAATCCCTGTTGCGCTATTCAGCGCAGAAGGTGGGAAAGGGGGGTGCGGGAGCGCCCGGTTCTCGACTTTCGATCTGGCAGTGAGGTGGTGAAAAGTGGCACCTGTGCGCCGCTTGATGAAATCCAGTCCTATCGGAAATACGGGTACCGTAGGTTTCGTCCCGGTGTGGTGGACCTCAATAGGATTTCGCCTCAATAGGATCGCGCGCCTTTCTCAAGGCGTAGTCTCCTGGAAGAAATTAGAGGAGGAGGAGGACCTAGGTCTTCCTCTTCTTCTCTGGAGGCACCGGAATTCGAGATCACCCGGTCTGTTACCACCCTCGATCGGGCACGTGTAAACGGATTTCCCAGTGTTTAAGAACTAAAAAAAGGTTTTTTGTAAAAACTACATGCTAAGTTCAGGGTTGGATACAAAAAACTGATGCTAAAGTTAATAATGGCATGTCTTTTGAATTTGAAACTAGTACCTAATGATATCAAGAGAAATTAAATTAAAGAACCGTGTTATAAAATAGTGTAATGATAAAAGTGCAAGTGAAAACAAAAGGTATTTTTTAACAAAATTCACAATTACTAAGTAAGCAACCGGAATATTCGGTTTTCTTTAGTTAGACAATACATTACTTAGAATACATGCAAATCGAATGCTAATATTGTTTAAATTTTCGAAGATAAACTATTTCCATACTTATTCATTTTCATTATTGTCTCAAATAAAGAAAAAAGACACATTAAGCGGCTATTAATTTATTACGTAAACAATTTAAATAATATATATGGACTTGTAATTGTACTTATTGATATAATTTTAAATAAGACTTCAATGTGCTTGCTACAACAAAAGAATGACATTTAAAGTCTATTTTATAGTAAATTCGTTCACAATTCAAAAAATATTTTTATAACTTCATATTTCTTCATCTCTGTCACTGCTGTTTTATTGACATTCTCTACATTAATTCGAACTGATTATCAAACAGCGCAAGCGCAGAAAACTTAACGTAAAAGGGAGTCTTCCTTTAAATATAACATATACATATATTTAACGGAATTTTTCTTCAACACTCATACGAAACGTCCGATTACCTTATTTTGCATACGTTTCAAATATCGATAACAATGCAATAATTTTTATTACTTTAACTTAATATCATTAACATATAGCTTATCAGTCAAGGGTATTTAGGAGGTTTTAAACTTTATTTTATTTATTAACTATAATATATTTATTTTAATTCAAACTTGCGGTCTGGTAGTAACGTCGTACCTTGAATTTGAAAGAAAATAATAATTTGCTTGTTCAGTTGTGTAGCAAGAAAACGAAATGTTTTATGACTGTAATGTTGTTTGAAGAGGTCTTTTGAGTATTTTGTTTGCATTTCATTTATAGGAGCTACGTAATTACTTCAAGTTACAGGAAGAGTATCCATGCAGTTAATGCATGGGCTATGTGCGTTTTTATGGGAAAGTTATAATACTTTAATAAGACTAGTAACACACAATAAAATGAGAGTATCATCGATGAAGAAACAAATAAATATCTATTGTTATGGACAACTCAAAAACTACCTACTGGTTAAATCTTGGTAAATGAAATACAAAAGGCATCAGCTTTCAAATCAAAAGAATCATCAAAATCAGTTAACCTAGTAAAAAAAAGAAATAATGTCGAATTGATAACTTCCTCCTTTTTTTGAAATCCGTTAAAACCAGTTATTTGCCTTTAATTTTCTCATTAAGTACTTACTGAATGCAATCCAATTTTTTTTTTTGTTTTCTTACTGTGCTGCAATATCACAGCCCACCCGTTACATAATATTACTACCAGAACCCATAAATATAATCACTACATGAAAAAGAATATTTGATTCTCATATGCGTTTCCAAAGCTTCGACAAATGATTACTCGGGTCAAAAATAGACAGCATAAGCGACATGAAAAAGATGTCTCGCATATCCTGTCTCTTGAATATATTCTTATTAAAAACAAGACATACTATTAAATTCCTCGAGATACCGCTTTACTGGTGGTCGCAGCATTCTTGGTATCATAATCTGTGTTCCAGGAACTATTGGTGCAAACAAAGTAGCCGAATTGTTTAACGATTAAATGATTATTATTAATCATCACAGTAATATGAGTGCAAGTTGCAATTATTTGTGAATAAATTGAGCAATGATCAACGCTCATAACGCAACCACGGACAACCCGCGGCTCCGACGGCATCCATAACTGTGTATTAAAAATTTTATCGGCCCAAATAATAATCATGTTGGTCTAAATTTAAAATGGCGCTATAAGGAACTGCATCTTTCCCGCGGTGTGGAAAAAATCAAACGTTATCAGCATACATAAACCTGGAAAAGCCTCCTCCCAGCATTAGGCAAATTTTACGAATAGCTAATACGCAAACACGCCTCTTGGACTTCATTACTTCGAAAGGCATCCTAATTGATGAAAAGTTCGGATACCGAAAGTCGCGAAGCACTCGTATGTTCAGCAACCGCATCACTCACGGTGCACATCTGTGTAAAGCCAAACAGACGCAGACTCGTCCCCACGGGAGCCCTCTCCTTCGATATCGCGAAGGCGTTCCGGGCCATATCTAGTACAACGGTTTAATTTATAAATTGTACACCATGGGAGTGCCAGACAGTCTGATGGTCATCATTTCACGTCTTTCACTTCTTGTCGAACCATTTGTTTCGGTATCGAGTCGAGGGAACTCGCTCTCTCCCGCAACAAATCTCGACCGGGGTCCCGCAAGGATTTGCTTCTGTCGCGCTCCGTTTTGTCTATATATTAACGGTATACACCGGTCGCCGGCGACCTATTATTACTCGAGTAGGAAAATGTCGTTCATGCATAGTAATCTCCAAATTGCAGCAATAATTTAGGAGAGTGGTTCCGCAAGTGCCGTATCAGCATCAATCCCACAAAGAGCACTGCCGTGCTCTTCAAAAGTGCCTTCCAAACATCACTGCTAATATCTCATCACCAATTAGGCGCGGTAACTCCCGTCCTGCCATCGGAATTTTGGCTAGCCCGTACCATGAGCCTCGAAGGCAAAATACCTAGGCATCACTCTCAACAGAAAAATGAGATTCGGTCCTCACATTAAGTCCGTATGTGACCGAGCCGCGTTCCTACTCGGTCGACTATCCCATAGTCTCTATCCCAGTCTGCGACACTCTACAAAACTTGCACAGGTTTCGTCATAGCCTATGCAAGTGTAGTGTTTGCTCACGCGGCCCGCAGGCATTAAGCTCTCTTCAGGACATCCAAACCCGATTCTGCAGGATAGCCGTCAAAGCACCGGAGTACGTGAAGAATGTCGACGAAGCTCTATAGCCCGTTAGGCTACCAGAAAATAGTTAAGGGAAAAAATACTCATAATGAATTCCATCCGATACTCTTTTAACCGTCAACATTATAAGTTGTACGGCAAGTTTTATCTTATGTAATTTATTACAGCTGCATCGTAGATTCTAGTGAGTATTTAAAATAAAGAAACATTATATTTAAATTAAAGTTTCTTTTAAATTCAGATGTACATTACTTAATGAATTTAACAACGCTCCTCTTCGATCACAAAATATATTATCGATGATGGTTCTGTAATATTTTTATTAATTTTACGATAATACATTAAATCAAGTGGCGGATGAAAGGCGATTGCATGCAGCAGAGGTGCGAATGTTGCGATGGATGTGTGGAGTAACGAGAATGGATAGAATACGGAATTAATATGTTAGAGGAAGTCTGAAACTGACACCTGTGACAGAGAAACTGAGGAGTGCACGTTTGGGATGGTATGGACATGTGATGAGACGAAATGAAAATGAGGATGGTAAGAGAGTGTTAACTATGAATGTGAAAGGATATAGGTAGAGGTAGAGGTAGACCTTAGAAGAAATGGATGGATTGCGTGAAAGACGATATGGGTAAGAGGGGAGTGAGCGAAGAAATGGTATATGATAGAAGAGTATGGAAGGAGAAAACATGTTGCGCCGACCCCAGGTCTGGGAAAAGGGCAGGATAATGATGATGATTAAATTAAGGGGCTTAAATTAAATATCGTATACATTTTTATATCAACAAAAAACAGCTGAGGATCACGGTATCATTAAGCTTTGAATCTTAGCTATCACAAAAAAGTGCTGTGCGTTTTAAAAGTGATAATTAGAATAAAAAGATAAGATTCAGTTCGTCTGGATGCGTACCTATAGCTTTCACGGTCTTTTTCCAGGTACAACAAAAGAAAGACTTGAGAAATTGACATAAACGATTTATATTACATTTGCCTGTGTTGATATAATTAATATATAATATCAATAATATATAACGGATAATTTATGTGTATGATATATAATATAATAATATGCCGACTACTCTACAAAGTAATGCATTATGCATATCTTATATCCTATATAATTTAAGCCCTTGGGCTTGTGACTGACGACCATTTGTTCTTAGGCCTTATTCTGAGGAGTACACATTAAGTGACTGAATTTCTCCTGCCAAAACATGCAATGAACATAGCAGTTTCTAACACAGCTTAAAACCTGTGCCCAACGATTTTTTTTTATTTTCCCAACAATCGCATATGTATATAGTTCACTAATGGGTTACTAGACTATTTTTATAGTTTCTGTAACTTAATTCACACTTATGGGCTTCACTCATTAAGCTTTACTTTAATTTATGTATTCATCAGACTTTTTGGATTTTATAACAGCATCTATAATATCATTATTAATACCTAGTAGAAAACCTTAATAAATTAGTGAGATTATATTGAAATCTACCAGCGCGGATCTCCAAACAAACATCGATAAATGAGTGTGTCCGAGTTACATTTTAGTTAGTTCTTGCTTAACTACATTCAACAATGGCTGCACACAAAGTCACTGAAGAAAATTTCTCTAGGTAAAATATTTTATTACTATTTTTATAGGCAGGCGAAGCATACTAGGTGGTAAATAGTCACCGCCGCTTTTAGACATCGGCAAATCCAGGGTCACAGCCAAGCTACCGCATACTGACGATTTTCCTTAAGGTTTCTTTGCACATGGAGAAGTCAAAGCGCTCAGGAAACTAAGTTCATTCCATTCAAAGCTAGTTGGTAGGTAGTTTAGCTGTTAAAGGAGTAGAAAGATCACCATGATCTACCCCTTAAGTCATCAGCGCATAGTTCTAATTACTTTTTAACAAAAGTTATTGTATCTTTTAAATATTTGACTTTTCAGTCATCGACCAGTGCTAAAATACTGCATCCACCTATTCAATGCTATACTAATACTCTGAAAACCTTGAACTAATTGAATTTTTTCGTAATTAAAATTGTGTTTGTAATTAAATCAATACAACAACATGCAAAAAAAAACTTAGATTACATAATTGACTTTACTGATTATTATTTCAAGAATTAAATCCGGCACTGGGATACATCCTGCGAAAAATTACACCAGCACTACATTAGATTATGAACTACCCGATTTTCTTTACTATTCCCTCGAAGTCAATTTTACCATATAAATCTACCAGTTTCAAACTATTTAGGTTGGTATTTTGTCTATCGAAGTACTGAAGAAGTGTCTCAATTCTTTGAGCGTGAAATAACCAAACATTCCAGCATAGTCATATAAGCGATACGACATTAAATTTATAATACTCGACAACACTAAAAGATATCATTACTATACGGCTTTTTAGTATTATTTACGGCTATTTAGTATTACGGGGTCTAATAGAAAAGGGCCTACGAAATTGCTGTTTAGTATATAGAAAGCTAAAGTTTTTTTTTTCTATTAATTAAAATATGCACGTTTTCACCTCAGCAGCTCAAACATGCCGCTTTTGCTGCGAGACAACAGTGAAGAAAACGCGATTTTGATTCGAGCGTGGGTCAAAGTAGCTTTTTAATTTTTCAATCTTCAGTCCCACGAATTGACGTTATTTAGCCCTAAATGTGAAACATTCGAATTTTACTGTGCTCTGTATCTTTCACATGCATATAAAAAAGCGAGTGAAAAAAACAAACCCCTTCGAAATTCGATTTTAGAATTCGACCTCAAAGATAACACGTTCGGAAACGCGTACCTAAAATACCCTAAAATTTAAAGATATTTTTAATAAAGAAATTACGTTTTTTTAATAGTTATTTCAATCTATTTCTGTTCATTTTTATGTCTCCTAAGTAATATATGTTCTCACTGCTGAGGTGAAAAGTTATGTGTGCTACATGAGAGCAAAGTTTTTTGCATATCGTGCTGTTGAGTCCCTCACTACGCTCAGGATTCTAACTTTGAATCCTGTTTGAATCACTCGCTACGCTCGTGAATCAATCATAGACTCCTTCGCTTGCTCGGGAATCAAAATAAGCACTCGAAACAAAAAACAACTTTGCTCTCTTGTTGCACAAATAACTATCCAATTGGCTGTACTGTGAAACGGCAATTTCGTAGTTAAATGTCAATTATTAATTATTGCTTATAAGAGAATAACATTAGAATTACAATTAAAAGTTTTTTTTTTATTATTATTACTTTTTCAGCGTGTCAATGAACGACCATCTAGACTTTTACCATGACTGCAACGATGTTACCAGAATAGATGCTATTGAATCTCTAACGGAATACGGATCGAAACTTAAATTCAAACCAAAAGCAAAAGTTATTGAAGTAGGATGTGCTGACGGCAGCGTTTCTAACATCCTTTTCCAACATTTGCCCAAGGACATAGAGCTTTTGCTATCTTGCGATAAAAATGAGAAAGCGGTACAGTTTGCCAAGGAGCACTACAAAAATAACAAAACAGCTTATAGGGTATTAGATATAGAAGGCGACCTGCCGGAGGATTTGAAAGGGAAATTCGATAATTTCATCTCATTGATGACGTTCCATTGGGTCCCTCAACAGGAGTAAGTACGGATTCACTTTAACCTATTGGTTATTTGTTTTTATATTCCACGGCGATCAAAATTCCTTAACTTAGACGGCTGACCTAATTTTAAACGGTTATTGGATCCGATAGCTCTTGCATTACACATAACGCCGCCCAATTTGAGGTAAAGTCAAGCTGCTCGCAGAGGCTGGCTTCGCGTACCTATATTATCTACCCAAGAGTCACAGGTGATCGTCACGTTCACTTATCTCTTTTCATTTATAAGTCGCTTTAGTAATTTAACAATAAAATTAAAAAACCGTGTACTTTTCAGAAAAGCATTTCGAAACGTCTACGATCTTCTGGCTGATGACGGAGAATGTTTTTTGACCTTAAAATCGTATTCACACATTTACCATATGTTTGTATTACAATCAAAATCAAAAAAATGGGGTCCGTTCATGAAGAATATTAAAAACTTTCTGTCGCCGTACTACGATTTGTCGGTAATGTTTACGTAACGTAATACTTACTGAATTCAAATGAATAACAAAAACTCGTTAATGTACATAATTAACGATAATTTACAAAACTAAACACAAAGAAACCTATCAATCGAACAGGTATGTGTTTCGCGATTGTAAATACTCAATTTATTTTCAGATGCCGGATCAACACATAGCAAAAATATTAAAGAACGTCGGTTTCAAGAATATTGACGTAAGATCTAAACAGAAAATGTACACATTTAAGAACTTGGAGAAGTTTAGGGGTAAGAATAAAAAAATCGGTACATGCAATAATATTAAAAAGAAAAGGAAAAAGAGCATCAAGTGAACTGAACGTCAGTTATCTTATTATTTTGAATTACAGGACTTATGATCGGAGTTAATCCATTTAAAGTTCCTGAGAATGAATTTGAAAATTACATTGACGACCTCATGGAAACAGCACGCACGCTACGTATTATTGATGAGGAAAACGGCACGTTGTCTTTCCTGTTTAATATGAACATTGTTCATTGTACTAAATAAACATTCATTATGTAGTTAGTCACTAATTATAAACTGTCTTCATAAAGAGGACCTTTGCTGTAAATGTTTATTATTTTGTTTAAGCACGAACTTAAAAATATATTTTTTACGACACCTTAAAAGTGATTTATTCATTCAGAATGTTTCCCTACTGATGTCCAAAGTAGCATATAGCTTAGAGAGTCGTGATGATAATAGTAAGTTCACTCAAAATCATAAAGTATGGATGTGCTAACTTTCGTTACTTTACGGATGTTAGCGTTAATAATAATAACTATATTAGATACTTACAGTAATGCAAGATATTGTCAAATTCAAACTAAAACACAACAAAAGATTGGAAAATCACCCAATCTTAAGGAGAAGAATAGGACAAGAGAGACAGAGAAGAGACAGGTTCATTTTGCTACCTAACGCCTAAAAATATCCTAACTTAATTAGCAAGTTTGTAAGTCGTCGTGGCCTAAAGGATAAGACGCCCAGCGCATTCTTTTCGAACGATGCAACGGTGCTCGAATCCCGCAGGCGGGTACCAATTTTTGTAATGAAGTACTCACCTAGCAAATGTTCACGATTGACTTCCACGGTGAAGAAATAACATCGTGTAGTGAAAATTAAACCCGCAAAATTATAACTTGCGTAATTACTAGTGATAGGATCTCTCGTGAGTCCGCACGGGTAGGTATCACCGCCCTGTCTATTTCTGCCGTGAAGCAGTAATGCGTTTCGGTTTGAAGGGTGGGGCAGCCGTTGTAACTATACTGAGACCTTAGAACTCATATCTCAAGGTGGATGGCGGCACTTACGTCATAAATATCTATGGGCTCCGGTAACCACTTAACAAATAGTCTGTGAGTTTGTCCACCCATCTATGCAAAAAAAAACAGTGGTTGGGTAAATGGTAATTAATATTGTAATCCTCCGCTGTTGGATTTCATAACCCTGTAATTTGTGTTGCAAAACGGTCATGCGTTTCGCAATATTGAGTAAGATAGTCGGTATTTCAATTTTAGCTTTAAGCAGCGACTTTTCTAAATCCATAGTAGGTACTGCTGATCTGCATGTACAACGGTGAATAATTGCCATCAAATTGCCCCTTTATTCCTGCGAATTTGAGTTTAAACAAATACAAAAAATTCCATGGTTTCTTAAAAATATCTTTATCATATAATGAGTGATCGGAACCTCGACCTTTAACTTGCGGTTTTCCTGCTCGCGTTCTTAGATTTAGGGGTTTTCCCGCTCGCATTCTTAGATTTAAGAATAGCAAACCAATAGGTATCGTAACTCCTTAAAATTACAAATTTTTAAGTGTGTAACTGTGCGCAAGCCTTATACATTTCCAGATAAAATTTTCACGACATACGAAATTGTTCCGAAATGAAACACCCTTAACGGTGTTTCTTGACCGTCGTGGTATATCCTGAAATATCCTTTGATGAGAGTTGTCAATAGTAAGCAGAGGCTTTGCTAAGTCCCCTGCCGTTTGCTTCGGGACGTACCTGTGGAAGGTCTGGCTGAGAAAGCCACATCCGGGTTGCCATAAGTGCGAGAACGTGGACCATAACGCCACCATAGAGTCCTCCACCAGGAGCTCCTTCTTCAGGAGCTTCAATGCCCACCTAGGGAATGATCGGGACGCACTCCGCGGGGGGTACCCCGCGAGCGCCTGCGGCCGGCGTCGGCGCGGGAGCGGAAAGATTGAACCGGATATATCGATGATCCGACAACGATTCCGCCCCCACCACCACGCCCCAGCCGAGGATGCGCTGTGCGATGGACGAGCTCGCGAACGTCAAGTCCACGATGGACTCTCCCGTCCACCGCACGCATGTCGCGACCGAGCCCCTGTTAATGATACAGAGATCGGCCGCGACCGCCCACTCCTCCAACAGCCTACCACGAGCGTCCGTGGATGGGGAACCCCAAGCGACAGACTTCGCATTGAAGTCCCCCGCCAGTATTACCGAACGGGGAGAGAGGTGACGAGCGATCACCTCTAGCCCGTCCAGAAACCGCTCGAACTCGACGGTAGGCCGATTTGGAGAGAAGTACACCCCGATCACGACGGTATTTTCTAATTGTACCGCGACGATCCCGGGGCCCCTGGTCACCATCGCCAGGGGAGGAATCATCGCGGATCTTCTTATATGTATGGCCGCCAAGCCATCAACGTCCCCAAACCAGCAGTCGTACGCTGTGGGAACGAAGTACGGCTCGGCGACCACAGCCACGTCAATTGACCACTCCGCCATAGTCTGGAGCAGCATGTCCTGAGCTCCGGCGGAGTGGTTCAAATTTCCTTGGAGGAAGCGATAGGTGTGATCCATTAAAGCTGGACCACATCCATCGCCCCCTCCCCTACTCTATTGTCCCCGCTATCGGGCTCGAACGCCTCAGCGGGGGCCAAAGTGCCAGCCGGTGCTCCCCCGGCCGACCGCTTCTTTTGGCGACGCTTAGCTTGGCGGCGCCAATTTCTGATTGCATTTTTGCCGGCCGGGGGGCATCCCTTGCCCCCGGTCCGGTGGTCAGCCTTGCGTCCGGCCGCCGCACATAACGAACAATGCGGCGCAGTCAAGCACACGGCCGCCTTGTGTCCAGGCTGACCACAGCGGAAACACAGTCCGCTGCGGTCAGGCACCTTAGGCACCGCCAGGCACGCGGTTCAAGCAGGCGCACGTGGGCTGCTATCCAGCCCACGCGCAACCTGCCCGGATCCCCCGACGGTCTCCCGGGCGGAGGAGCAGCCAGGGCAACGGCCGCCTCCACCGGGCAACGTACCCACACGGAGCCAGCCCCGGTATAACCGGAGCGCAGATCGCCTACCGTTATATTCTGCAGGGCACAGTTGCCCTGGGCAGCGACGGCCGCCGCCACCTCTTCCCTGGTGGTGCAGTCGTCCAGGCCGGTCACTTTCAATTCGGCCATCTTGACCGGCCTATGCACCCGCACCTCCTCTTCAGGCAGGACCATATGGAGCCTTGCCGCCAGACGCTCCGCGATGCCGGGACTATCGGCAACGGGACATTCTAGCAGTTTGGCCCCATTGGCTGTCTGCCTACAGCGGAGGCCCTACCCGGCCCGATCTCATCCAAGTCAACTGCCGCGCGCGCCCGAGCAATGACATCTCCGTATGTCATGCCCTTGGCTTTGGCAGCCGGCAGCAGCGTTAGGACCACTGCCGCCGACCGCGGCGCGCGCGGTTGCTTCTTTGTTTTTTTTTTGTTTTTGTTTTTAGCGGCTACAGGCGCTCGACCCTGTTGGGGAGCAACCTGAGCCGCTGTGTCCGCTGGCGCTCTACCTACTTGTGCAGATGCCGGTGGAGCCTTCTTGGCACCCCGCCGGGCCACTACGTTCCACCCTTCGTCCATGTTAGACGGGGGCGCAGGCAGCGGACGAGGTTGGGGTGCTTGCGATGGGCACTTCGCGTTGGCGCCCCCCCCCGCTTGGTTCTATCCCGTCCCGGGCCCAACCTAGTGGCCCGTACGGGGGCGGGGCGAGTGGCTGGAGTACCCGACACCGCGGCATATGCCGGTCGCCGAGCGTCAGCCGGAGCAATGAGCTGCGCCTCGAGGGCCGCCAGCCTGCCGTCCAGCCTTTCTAATACAACCTGGACGGTGCGACTAATGACCTCGTCCAGGCTGAATTTTCCAGCCAGCTCCCGTGGCCCTACGAGTGCTTGCTGCCGCTTGGTAGCGGTCATCTCCCTAGTGCGTGGCGACGGGAGACGTGGACGCTGCTCAGCCGCGCGCGGTGGCGGCAGCACAGGCCACCCGTCACCAGTCAGCGCCGGAGAACGGCGGTTCTGAGGTGCTCCGGCGATACATGACGTCGCTGCCGGTACATGGGCCGGAGGAGTTCGCAACCCAGTGGCCCGGGGCAACGCGGGCGACGGCATCGATGCCGCTGCCTTCCTCGAAGCAGAAGCCTCATCATCAGGCTGCTGTTGGGCTTGAAGTAGTGCTCGAAGCCTCGAATTCTCCGCCATCAGCTGTACCACCTGGTCATTGGCGGAAGCAACCGAAGGCAGAACCTTCGAGACCTGCGAGACCACCTCTCACAGCTTACGGCCAGCGGCTTTGGTCTTAGTGCCGTTGGCCGCATATGACTTGACGGTCCTCATGGCCCTGTCTATGACCAAGGCAGGGTCTTGAAAGCCGCCTTCTTCCTCCTCTGTCGTTCGCCCGTCCAGTGAGGCGACAGACATCGACGCCGATGACTGCGCCGGTGACGGCGTGCCCCTCCTCCGGGCGGGTCTTCCTTTTGGGGGCGGCATCTCCTCCGCAGCAGAGGCCGCATCGGAGACTACTAGAACCTTCTCCGGCGGAGCATCTGCGCCAGAGGATGACGTTGGCTCCCCTCCCCCTCGCGTGAGGAAACTCGCTGGGTCTTCCTTTTCCGCCTTATCTTTTTGGCGGTTGTCTCTTTCGAGCCAGCCGCCTCGCTGTCACTGACGAGCCCAGAGTGCGTCAAGTCAGCGCTGGCGTGTCTCTGTTCGACGGGTTTTCCGCTGCCCGTCACACAGCCCCCTTCGTCATGGCAAGCTTTGCCCCCCCCCAGAATACGCGGGGCAGCGTGCTCCCACCGAGGTGGAAGCACGGAGGGATTCTCCACCTAAGGTGGTATCCTCCTGGGGTAAATTTTTTAAAAACTTTGCCATCATTTTTTTTTCCTTTGATATTTAACCAGGGGTCGGTCCCCTGGGACGGCCCTCACGATTGGACTCCCTCCAGCCACTCATCCCATCACCGGGCACGTCACAAGCTTAGGATTAGAGCATTTTTATAGAGGTTCGCATCCTCGCGGCCCCTGCTAAGCAGCGGCCCTCGTCCCCTACTCGGTAGGGATTACGGTATGCTTCTACGAAGCCACGCCGGTAAACCGGTACCCCCCTCTGGAGGGCCTTCCCCTGTAGCTGCCAAGAGGCAGCCGGGGACATGGCAACCAGCGACCGGAAGGGAGTGCCCTCCGGTTCACTTCTCATCCTCTTGGGGTCTGCCATTACTGACAGACCCACACGTCTGACCATGATGTGGCCACGCCGGCGTACCGGTACCCCCCTCTGAAGGGCCTTCCCCTTTAGCAGCCAGAGAGCCGCCGGGGACATGGCCTAGCATCCAAGAGGGCTCCAGAAGGGAGCCCTCGCCGCCTTCACGCACCCTTTGTCCAGCAAAGGTGGGAAAAGGGAACACGGTATGCAGTCTACTTAGTTCGCGGCACCCCTGTGCAGACAACGCTGCTCCACGGTGTTGGGGTGCACGCTTAAGCCCCACCGCCACGACAAGGCGAGACCACGCTTAGTGGGGACCATCTGGTGGTAGCGGAGTTTCGTCTTAAAATAGCAGTTCCTGTAATGCTTATAATAAAGATGCTGAGGAAGTACTAGGGTATATCAGTACAAACAAAAAAACACTGGATGTTGGCAGAGCTTTGGGTAGCCATCGAGAAGAGACAACTTTTGAACGCTCTGCTTCTAGGCTCCCCTTCATATACCATGTTGCAGCAGGAATATTAATCCCTGCGATTGGCAATCAAAAAGCTACCTAGGAGAGACCAGCGAAATGCTATCGATGAGCTAGCAGACCGAGCAAAGTTGGCAGCCAAGAGACACGTCATGAGAGAGCTTTATGATGTCACCAAGCGGACAACAAACAAAATACATCATCCACCGTCCAAACAAAAAACACTGAAAAACTGCAGCAAAAAGGCAGCACGATTTTTTAGAAATGTCTGAAAATCTTGTAAATTAGTTTGTAGTAAATCTTGTAAAGTATCGTTAGACTATTTCATTTCTCTTCCCAGTCACGTAGAGCACCTGAGTCTAACTTACTAGACTCCATATGTATTATGATAATGTCCCAGTGCTCTGTAGGTAAATTCAGCGTTTTTAAGGTCTTAGGTTTCGATTAACTGAATCTATTGTGCTTCTTAAAGCCTTGGAAGATTGTTGAACTATTGGTTGTATATTGACTAATGCTTGTATGTGGTTGTTGACTAAAATTCGATCGTTATGGTATCGATTACATAGCAAATCCCACTCTACGTCATAATTTTCTGCTGAGAATTCAAGGGGTTTAATAATATATGAAGCGCTCTCTTTTAATGTATTTCGTAAATAGTGAAACTTATGAATTTTGGGAATGGTTGTGTTGTCGTGTATAAGGGATTTGTAAGTGTCGTGATATTCTAGCCATTCCTGATAACATCCAGAAAAGATCGACCAGTTTATAGTAGGTAATTTAATGTTTGGCCTACCAGACGGTCCAGTGTTAGTATTAGAACCCGTCACCGACCTGGCATCCTGATCCGCAGAGGCAGAGCTGAGCATCTTCTGCGCAACAGCCATGCAACCGAAGTAGCTGTTCTCGAAAATCTTTCTTTCCTTGTGTTCATCACCTGAAATTTCCACAAGACTTTCTATATCAGTTTATTCAGTCACATTTAGAATTTTATCTAAACAAGCCTTTAATTCAAAAGGTTGTACCTTATTGACATTTTTACTAGGCAAAAGCGAATCTATCTATGTTTTAAATATGATAAGCTTCGCTTTATGACTAGATCTAGTTTTCTTTAGTGATTTAATATCCATCGTGCAAATAACACCAACCGAAATCAATTTCAAATTGTCCAACTGAAAGTAATCAATAATTAGCGTGAGAGAAAAAAATGAAGGATACAGAACAATACTTAAAGCAGAGAAGTTGCAACAGAAGCATTTCGAAACAGAAAGGACAAGGACAGGCGCAACTACAGCGCGCGGCGTGGTCTGGCGTCGGATCGCTAGAATTTATAAAACCAAAATGATTTGCACTGTATTCGTAAAAAGTGGCACAGCACAGCAATATTTCTTGATTTGTTGTAGTCTTGTCTTGAATTTGTATGATTCACGCCGTTTGCCGACGCGCCGCGAAGCAATCCGTGTCTCGAAGTGTCTCGAATGACCTCGCCAATGTCAACACTCCTTTGTTCAGTTTTGTCTTGAAACGATATTCAAAGTCGTATCCAGCTCGAATCTTATTAACGGAGGCTTCTTGAAAATGGACGCGCCAACAAAATTGTGTGTACAAAACGCATACAAAAAAAACGTTTAAATCGGTCCAGCCGCTTACGAGGAGTTCAGTGACAAACACACGCACAGAAGAAATATACACATAAAGATTACTCGTCAATTAAATAGCGTTGGTTAGTTGGTTCCGTTAAAATGTAATTTTTATTTATTTCATAAATGGCTGAACGAACTCACGGCCCACTTGGTGTTTACCACGGAATAGATAAATAAGGTTTACCATATATTATTAATTTATGATCTTCACAACGTTAAACCCCTCCCCACCTCTGATATGAGATATATCTTAGTCTCTGTTATTCCTATTATAATATAACATCGTTCACTCTTCCATGCAATAAAAATTAAGTTTACTATTTTTTTTTTATTAAGGATCTCCAAAAGTAATACCTTATATAAGGCAAGTCAGCGATGCTTGATACTTTATTTTTCATTCCTCTACGAATCATGGCTGAACGCATCAAAGCTGAAGAACGCAGGTAACTATCGTATTTAAGTATGTTTTATATTGCTCTTGGTGGACCCACGAGTTCACAGTCCACCTGAGGTTCAGTGTTTTTTTTTTCCTGCCTATGCTGATAGCCTTGAGAGGCTATTTCAGCTTCACCCTAACGTTAGTAGGTGAGCTCGCGGGGCTCAACCGGAGAGTTGCTAACACTGACCCTAGCAAGAGCAGTGCTTCGTAGAATCTACCACCGGATCGGAAACGCGACCCACTGAGAAGATCCGGCGAGAAACTCAGTGGGCTGTGTCTATGGGTTAGTTCGCTCGTCGAGCCCTTCGTCGCAAGCGACGGGTTCGACGAGGACGGTGACCGGTGCTTGTGGTGCCTAAAAGTACGTTAATGGATCAGGAGGATCCGTAATGACGTGCTTTGGGCGACGTCGACGGTTTACCATTCGGTCTACTGGGTCGGGTATGTAATTTCCAGCGGCTACGATGAGAGGGTTCTCATGTCGTGCCGCCTTCTCAAAATGGCGTAGCGATGCCGACTGCAGATACTTACTAACTGAATCGAGCTCCAGGTCATCGTGGAGATCCACGTTCCTAAGGAACCAAGGCGCTCCGACGGCTATCCTGCAGAATCGGGATTGAATAACCTGAAGGGATTTCAAGTGGGTGCGGGCTACGTGAGCGAACACTACGCTTGCATACGTCATGACGGAGCGTATACAAGTTTTGTAGAGAGTTACCTTATTGCGGAGGGACAGTTTGCTTCGACTACAAAGCATTGGATAGAGTCGTCCTAGAATAAACGCGGCGCGGTCGCGTACCGTTTTTATATGGGGACGGAATGTCATCCCTCTGTCGAGGGTGACGCCTAGATATTTGACCTTCGAGACCCACGG
>NW_021011541.1:1065396-1130439 GCF_003987935.1 Bombyx mandarina
CCCGCGCGGCTCGCGGACGTGGATGCGGAGGTCGACTGGTTCCGGGGCACCATGGCAAACATTTGTGATGCCGCCATGCCCCGGGTCGGCCCCCGAGCACCACGTGGGGGTGCATTCTGGTGGTCGCCCGAGATCGCAAGACTCCGAGAGGAGTGCGTGAGGGCGCGCCGCCGGAGCGCACGCCACCGCCGCCGCCGTAGTCGCGACGCAACGTTCGCGGAGACGGCGGCCCGGCTGCACGCTGACTGTCGTCAAAAGCAGACGGCGTTGCAGCTGGCCATCGGCGAGGCCAAGAAGCAGAGCATGAAGACTCTCCTGGAGTCGCTCGACGAAGATCCCTGGGGGCGCCCATACAAGATGGTTCGCAGGAAACTGCAGCCGTGGGCGCTCCCGGTGACCGAGCGGCTCCAGCCTCGGCAGCTGCGGGAAATAGTTTCCGCGCTTTTCCCGCCAGCAGCGGGGGGAGACTTTGAGCCCCCCCAGATGGACGCCACGTGGGGCACGCCTCCGCGTCGCCCCAGCGTTCCCGCTGCCGAGGAGCCCCCTCCCCCTATCACGGGGGCGGAGATCCATGCGGCCGTGTCCAGAATGAGAGCGAAGGACGCGGCCCCCGGCCCTGACGGCGTTCACGGCCGGGTCTGGAGCTTGGCCTTCGAGGCCCTAGGGGACCGGCTCGGGNTGTCATCGGCGAAGAGCGCTAGATGGGTCTCCGGAGACCGGGGTATATCATTGATATACAAACTAAATAATAACGGGGAGAGCGCGAAGCCTTGCGGGACTCCGGCAGTCAGTTGACGGGGACGAGAACGAGTTCCCTCTACTCGATATCGAAACGAACGGTTCGACAAGAAGTCTCGTATGATGAGCACGAGTCTGTCTGGCACTCCCATGTTGTACAGTTTGTAAATTAAACCGTTGTGCCAGACTTTGTCGAACGCCTTCGCGATGTCGAAGAAGAGGGCGCCGGTCGGGATTTGTTTACGCCTATTTAGTCCTATCAGGATGTGCTCCGTGAGGCGGTGCACTTGTTGTACGCACGAGTGCTTAGAGCGGAATCCGAACTGTTCGGGTTCAGTGATTTTACGTAAGCTTATATATATGGATTGATATATGGATGATGGATATATGGCTTATTATGTATATTTATAGATTTTCCGATTCCATTAAGTATCAATAATGAGAATTATTTTGTATCAAATATGTATAGTTGGTTCAAATAATGTATTCATTTACTAAATTAGGAAAAACATTTAGGTTAGGAATATCGTAACATCTTATGCTTTGAATTCACTCTCACTTTTATTTCAACTCTATTCAGAAATCAGAAGAGTTGAGGTGACAGCTTTAAAAAGACAATGTTTTTCTATGGGATAACGCCGACATGTGCTGAATGAATCTACATGAAGGTCCAATCTTTAAAAAAAACAATTAAGTTTTAGTTAAAATTATTTTTATTTACGCAACAATCTATTTTTGTATTAGAATGACAAGTTTGAAAAATTACAAGACATAATAGGCATCGTAAATGTAAAACACACGTCTCCAAAAAACTCAGCTGGTAAAAAAAATCTGAACGCTATCGAGACTGAATACTGTTGACCACTAATCAATTATTGTATTTAATAAAAAATCATAGATTTAATAATATCGAGTAATTTCGGCCTTGTATCTTTTTTTTAGTTTGCGGATGTGGAACAATGCGGAGATTTATCATGAAAATAACAGTATTACGAGACGAGATGCAATAGAATCACTAGATGCATTCGCTCCATTGTTCAACTGGAAATCCAATGAAAAAATCTTGGAAGTGGGATGTGCGGATGGAAGCATCACTAAAATTTTAGCAACATATTTCCCGAAGAACATAAACTCGCTAACCGCGTGTGACAATGACGAAAAAGGACTTAAGTATGCCAGTGAACATAATAAGAATGAGAAGATCACTTTTAAATTTATGGACATTGAAGAGGATTTGTCCAGTGATGTTAAAGGAAAATTCGATCACGTATTTTCATTGTGCACCTTCCATTGGATCAGGAAGCAACAGTATGTTTCATTTTTTGAAATTTTTTTATTTTTCATCAGCAATCGTCGTAGTGTAGAATATTAAATCAAGACAGTAATTTATATTATCCGATATTTTTCTTCCTCTCAGTAATATTGTTTGTACCACGAACACGAATTTCTCATGCCCCTATAGCTCCGGGTTTGTGGCAGTGAATAAATACAGAGAAAAATCAGAGACCTCTCGCTCTTTAAACGACTGAGAAATATAATTAGTTAAATTGGAATTTATTACCGAAATAGATCGCTACATTGAATTTTTTTTTTGGGAGGGTAGTATGCCTGGTGGCCTATACAGCTTCGCTGTGATGGGTGAGCGACTATGGGCTCAGCCAAGAAACGCTACGTTGACATTCGCTTATATAAGTTGGATAAATAACATAATTTTGATGGTGAAAACACCACAATAAGAAACAAGGTATGGCAGTAATGTTAGTGAGAGAGCTGTCAAATGAAGACTTAAGAAAAAATACTGTATATTTTGAGTTTTTTTTTTTTTATTGCTTAAGATTACAAATTGTGAAAAAGATGAAAAGAGAGTTCTCTATTCTAATTTATTGCCCCGTTCCCCGTGAAATAACGCAATTATTTGACACAGATATTACCGTTTTCAGAAAAGCTTTCCAAAACATCTATGATCTTCTTACAACTGAAGGGGAATGTTTTCTGACATTATTTGCTTATACACAAATGTACCACTTTTATGTGATTTTGAAACATTCTGAAAAATGGAGAGACTGGCTACAAGATATGACTACTTTTTTGTCACCATACTATAACATTTCGGTAAGAACGTTGTTTCTGTTTAAAGTTTTTATGATTTATCTTAGACTAAGAGCCGGTGGGAGATCGACCTTCACCGATCTAATAACCAGATGAGACGTATTTTTTACCAAATATAATTTATAAGTAATTATGCCTATAATTACTTGGCTGTCTAAAAGTGCTCATGGCTATTTTTAATTAAATTAACTTTAATCGATTTTTTTTCATCAAGCTCATTCTTTTGACAACCAAATCAATTTTATTTCACTGTTTTTAACACACAGAATATACCTAGGTAAACTTGCCTACTCATTTCTGTGTATGGCTACCTGGCATGCAGATGTGAACAGGTAAGACAATATAGGTGACTCCATCGATCTGCTAACATATCGAGAGTTATATCAAATTTTAGTTTATTTCATTACAAATAGTCAGGCAAGTCTATAACTTGCCTGCAGAAAATCATACTTAAAGTACTGTTGCCTAGCCTAGCCTAAAAACTTTTAGAGTTTTAGCCATTTGATAGGTGCGAGAGAGAAAGTAGAGCGTCCGAAGTCCGTGTGGTAGAACAGGACACAACATAGCAACTGCACGCTACCTGACCGTTAAATATATCCGAGTGCGCATGCTCGCGTACATGTGAGTGACAGAGACAGCATTTATTTACACTTGTCAGTAATTTTGAACTCCAATTTATTATAACTGGCTATTATAAAGGCTGCTCGCCTCAATCTGGGGGAATCGCCTGCATGATCACGGTATCCCTACGCCAGGTAAGTATGATTTAGCAAGAGAAATACGAGAACGTCAATCAACTGTGAAACATCTCGTCACCGCGATTCAGGAATTGTTGAATTTACGTGCAGCGACGTCTGTTGATAACAAACTAAATAGAAATAAAAGTATCTCAGGGCGCTCCGAGAGCCACGACAGCGTGCACGGACGTCAAAAACATAGATTATACACTTAATATATTTGAGAAAACACACTAAACTAGTAGGGGACGCGTGACCGTGTGGAGCGCTTCGTGATTTGTCGGCGCCGCTGGGAGCCGCTTCGGCAAGCCAATCACGGCACACTTATTTTTTCGTTTCGTTTCATTTCGTTTCATCGATTTTGAAATCACAACGATTCTAAAGAAGTTTCACTTCAATATATTTGATAAAAAAAAAGTTTCATCTGGTTATCAGATCGGCGAAGGTCGATACTATTAGCATACCTTTTTGACTGTAAAAGTTGTTAGTGAACGAATATTAATGTTATTCTGTAAGTTGGTAAGTATAATTAGGGCTGGTTTCTGATTTTTAATTCTAATTAATTTAGTTTTATTATAACATTTATTATTTTATTCCTATAAACATTTAAACAGATATGACCTTAATTGTAACCCAAAGCTTTGGTTCAAATTAATTCCTACTCATTCACTATCTAGCCCGTACCCATACCAAGACCTCTAGTAAACTGGAACTAAAATTCTGAAATAGTACATTGTGCACCAAGGGAGAAAAGTAGGACATTTCCTTCTGCGTGTAAAGCAGCGGGATGAGATGTCCTACTTTTTTCCCGCGGTGCACATACTATTTTTTCTCCTACCATGCCGAAAGTTCGTGGAGTACCGAGCCGGGGTCCAGGGGCGAAGCCCTGGCCCCGCCTCGGTAGTGGAAGCGGAGACCCCCATACTCATAAAAAAGCAATTTAACTGTTTTTTTTATTTTGAAATAAACTACTACTAATTGAATAAAACTGTCTGATGAACTCATCTTCGTTGAATACTTCACTATTAAATTTTATTGCCTTTTGTTTATTTCACTTTTACACTAAACACAATATTGCAAATTACCCGAGCACAACAATGGCGCAGACTTTTAGGTGCGTGAGAGCAGACGTAGACACTAACGCGCATGCGCACTTGTCAGTACCCAGGGAGGAAAAGTTACACTTTCTTCCCTGTACAGCGGGAGGAAAACCGAACTTTCGGCGTGTGTAGGAGAATAAAACTGATAACTATAAACGTTGATTGTGTGATTAACTTAATTTGCAGAGTCCAGATAACTTAATTGAAGAAATGTTAAAAAAGATTGGATTTAAACACGTCCAAATTCAAACGAAACAAAAGACTTACTCTTATCAAAAACGGGAATTTCGAGGTAAGCTTCAATCTCAACAGTCACTGATCACTACAAATTGAGAAACTTTGGATAGAGAAACCTAGAACCGATATCATAGAATAGGCTAACGATTAAATAACAGCAGAAACTATAATAATCTATATCTATATATATAAAAATGAATTGCTATTCGTTAGTCTTGCTAAAACTCGAGAACGGCTGGACCGATTTGGCTAATTTTGGTTTTGAATTATTTGTGGAAGTCCAGAGAAGGTTTAAAAGGTAGATAAATATGAAAATGCTCGGAATTAAATAAAAATAACAATTTTGTTTTTCCTTTGATGTGTCCACCCCGTCGGATGGGTTCCTTTTGTTTGTTTTAAGTTTATTTTATACAAAAGTTTAGGTCTTTTATTTATCGATTTAGACACTACGAAGTCTGTTGGGTCAGCTAGTTATTTAATAAATATAATTTCAGTTCTCAGCAGTTAATTTGTCTGTGCCTCCGCCATTTCTGATGTCCATGAGCAACGGTGACCACTCGACCGCTTATAAATATAACTATACCATATTAAGTTCTACCATATTACTTAATACGATATTGGCAATATGAGGACGTATGGACGTAACGACGAAAGGTCTTAACTCCCTACCTTCTAATCACTAACTCCATAACACAGACCATGAAGGGACTTCGGTTCTCTTCGTGTTTTTTACTATAATTTATTCTTTATTATTATATTTATTAATTTACTATATTGTACATTTTATTCTAGACATCTAGAATCTCTAAGTTCATCGACGTTGCGTTTCCAGATATATTTTTTACCACGTACCTTCCGGCTTTGGAATGAACTCCCCTTCACGGTTTTTCCTATACCCTATATCATGTCTTTCTTCAAACGAGGTTTGCGAAGAGTATTAGGCTGTAGGCAGCGGCTTGGCTGTCCCCCACTGCACTGCTGACGTCCATGGGCGACGGTAATCACAACCGTGAGCAGTATGTCACTGTCCGAGTTCACTATTGATATAGGACAAATTTTTAGACGTCACCGGTTATAAATTTCTAAATCAAAATAATTAAATACGCTGCTGTTTCCTGGGATAAAGATGTAAACATATACTACAAGTCGATTAGTCGATAGACCTATTAGTGCATGGAGATATCATTTTAAATAATTTAACAATGTCACCAAGACGTTCTCGTGTACGAGCAGCAGGGATGACCAATTAACCAAAGCTGACCGGAGATTCTCTATAATTTTGTCCATTCTTTTTCTTCTCAGTCGTACACTCCTGACGGAGTGGTCGTCGTTACGTATGTCTTAATGTTTGGTTGGGGCTTTTGAGAGACTTCTCCATCTCTGTCTATTTGTGGCGGTACGTGTACATTAAGTAAGGCAACAAACACTTCGTAGATGACTTCATAAAATCAGTCCACCTTGTGGATGATCGGCCGCGAGAGCGTTGACCGTCTACTCTTCCTTGAGCCACTAAACGTTCCAATGAGCTTTCATTACAAATGATATGTCCAAACATATTAAGGATTCGCAATTGCATAATCGCCGGAAGCCTTTGTTTGATTTGGAGCTCTTTGTGGATGGATACATTAGTGCGGTTGTAAAAAAAAAATTTTTGTCCATACAAATCCACAATAATGTAAGTGTCATTTGGTAAAAATATGTTATGAATTATACCGGCAACCACCAAACAATGACAAAACATATTTAATGGGGTAAATTTTCGTTTGGGGCACTGCCCAGGTGCTGAACCAAGGTCTAAGCAACAATGATGACCCCTTACGAATATCAAAAATAATGCATTTTTCATCGCAAGTAACAAGTGTTCAAAATCCTGTTGTTTCTATGTCTGTTCGGCAACGCGAGGTATAATCAATTATATTATACTAGTAGTCTCCCGGTAGTCGAAATTCGACTATAATTAATTGGAATTGTAAGTTTGTACACTATTATGATTGTATTTTATACTTCTATAATCTCAAATTTCGCCCAGGCTACTCTTTAAAAAAATATTAATAAAGACAAACAATATTTAATCTATTCTCAATTTGACCACAGACGTCAAGAACAAAAGGTTTGACAATAAATAGTATGCATGCGTGTGTGCGTCAAATACATGGTATGTACTCGTAGTGTGTGTAACGTTTTCTTTATTGATTTAATGTATCTATTTTGCATTATTTTAAAAAAATATTAGCATTGTGCACTTTTTCTGTATATTCTCTATAAATTTCATACTCCTCCGTCCGCGCAATTTTCGTAAAAAGGGATACAAAGTTTTTGCTTCACGTATTAATATAACATCTAATAATATGACCACTCTCTGTCATGGAGGGTGTTTGTTGTGTGTGTACTATGCTCTATTCGCATATGTTATCACCTCAAGATTCTCCGAGGTTCCTTATATAAGATTAAAGCGATCGTGCGCGCGGGCTAGCGATCGTGCAGTTCGGGCGGCACACACCTTTCAAGTTTTTTGACGGCAATGATGCCATAACGAAACACGTTTTTTATAATTACACGTATTTTCATAATTATCGTTTACCTACCTGCCGAAAACTATACTAGGAAAAAACTAGTAACCTCGAGGATTTCGCCTTCGCTAGACGTTTTTAATCTTTTTTTTTTTATTGCCCTTGTAGACAGACGAGCATACGGCCCAGCTGATGGTGAGTAGTAACTGTCGCTGAAATCCAGCGGCTTGGCTCTACCCCTGGGTAGAGCCAAGCCGCTGCCTACCGTGCCCATATTGATGAAAAAGATACAAATATTGTGAAATTAAAACACTAATCAATAAATATTGACTGAATTTGAAATTAATATTCAATTATATCATAATACTAGCTTTTGCCCACGACTCCGTTTGCGTGAAATAGTTACTTTGGCATAACGCTAAATTTTACCCCCACTTCATTTACGTAGAAAGTAAAAATATTTTTGAATTATAGAATGTTAGGAGCTATTTAAACCCCTATTTTGAAACATACTTTATTGGTGCTCCACTTGTATTGGTCTTGCCGTGATGTTATATAGTCTATATAGCCTTCCTCAATAAATGGGTTATCTAACACTGAAATTATTTTTCAAATCGGAGCAGTAGTTCCTGAGATTAGCGCGTTCAAAACAAACTCTTCAGCTTTATAATATTAGTACAGATTCCAAAAAAAACAGTAAAATTCTTAAAAAACTTTAGAATTAATTTAACTTTAGATTAAGATTGCCATACCATTGCTTAAAATAATTCCATCCATCTATCCATCCGCCTGTCCGTCCTACATACATATATACATACATTAGGATTCTAATGACCAATATATTATATATAAATTGTATTATTACAGGATTTAGGAAATAAATTAATTACTATTACGTACAACTTCGAACTTGAAAGTTTTACTTTGAAAATTTAACTTTTTACCATAATTTACTTTTCTATTTTTATCGAAATAAAATTTTTTTAGCTTGTAATATTTATAGTAATATCTCATTTTCATTTGTTTAAAGAAATTATGAGAGCAGTGAATCCCTTCAAGATCCCGAATGAGAAGATTGAACATTTTATTGATGATTTGTTCGAAGTGGCACGCGGAATGGCCCTCATCAATGAAGATGGAACCCTTCTTGTCACATACAACTTACTTATTATCTACTGTCAGAAATGATGTAAATCTATTTAATTTTGCTTATTTTGCTTTACTACATGTGTTCTAAATTGTTTACTCCCTTCATAATATACGTTAATATTTAAATTAATTTTTAGATATATTCGTTAACTACACGTGCTTGTGGCCTAATAAGACGGATGTCCTATCGGAATAAACGTCTAATGAATTACAATCTTGAGGGGCCTGTGATTATGGTCGATCACAGAGGAACATTAGTTTTTCATATAATCGTTTCGGGATTCCTGCGTTATTGTTAAAGCACTGTGACGTCGTCAATATTACTAAATTTGCTATTTCATCTTCAGTTCGACGAAATCACCTCTACATAAACGATCGATATAACATCCACACAATAAACATCCTGTAAACTAAAACGTACAAATAAACTCAGAAATGTCAAGTTGATATTTTCTGGTAGCTTATTTCTATCAGTAGTAGTTATCCTTATTTCTATCATTCTGTACATTTTTGTTAATTTTTTGCAGTAATAAATTGTAATTATGTTAAAATTATTATCTAACAGCATTTGGCCTATAATTATGTACCTATTTTTCGCAAAATGCGGTTGAGGCTCCTCATACTGTCTAAAACGAAACTAAATACTGTTTTATAATTGTTTTTTTGCCGATTGATTGGTTATTACACGTTATCAATCCCTTCTCAAATACCCATTTTGTTGATTACAATATCAAACATAACATCCGTAAACAAATCTATATCTCTATATATAGGTATAAAAATGAATTGCTGTTCGTTAGTCTCGCTAAAACTCGAGAACGGCTGGACCGATTTGGCTAATTTTGGTCTTGAATTATTCGTAGAAGTCCAGGGAAGGTTTAAAAGGTGAAAAAATATAAAAAAGCTCGGAATTATATAAAAACAAACAATTTTGTTTTTCCTTTGATGTGTCCCCCGTCGGACGGATTCCTTTTGTTTGTTTTAAGTTTATTTTATACAAAAGTCTTCTATTTATCGATTGAGGCACTACGAAGTCTGCCGGGTCAGCTATAAATAATAAATACGGGCTATGTCGGTTACTTTGGTTCTTCGACGATTTCCTAATTTCTGATTCGATTCATTAAAAAAACTCCAAGCATACCACTTTTCATAGCACGCTGGGCGATTTTGAATTTACGGACCGAGCCTACGGTCAATTTCCACGTTCCAGCGCCAAAATATCATGACAAACAGCACATAAGCGTTGAATTCAACACTACAAACTAACTCTCAGATCACTCCAAGGACACCCAGAGGAGTCGTCGAGGAGATAATTGAGGGCCCTACTTCGGCCGTCGCGGTACAGGAGTGCGTCAAGCCGCCCAGGATGGTGCCGTTATTGTTCCGGAATAGCCCGCTGTAACAAAACCAGCTTGCCGCATCGGAAGTCCCACACACCTCCGACCCGTTGCTCTTCCACAACTGTCTCAAAGAAGTATAGCTCCGTAGAACTGCACTTTCATGCAGATATTTTCGAACCCGCCTGCGAGATTCGAACACCGACACGCACAGTCGAAGGCAACGGGTGTCTTATCTTTTAGGCCACGACGACTTTATAGCCCTGCTATAATAATAATTAACTCCGCCAATGTAGATAAATACATGAAGTGTCATAAATAAATAAATGGCGACTCTGCCTTTAGAACCTTAGATTTTTGATGACAAATGTGGCGATTTGAGGTAACGGTTTGAAATTAGCAACCGACAAAATTAGGTGGAATATATTTTTTTTAAATCCGCCCTATTTTCTTTTTCTCGTCTCTGCGAAGACAGTGAATTTCAATTCTACAAAACTTTTTATACAATCCAATCGGTTCCACGTCAATAAGCAATAATACTATTGATTATATTCTCTTTGCAATAATTATTACGTTTTGCAATCAAAGAGAATGTAACCTCTTATTAGTAGTACGTTTGACACAATGTTATTTAATGACTGCGCATAAGTAATACAAAGACTACTGAAGACTATATCTGTATTAACACGAGCAAAAGAAAAAATTATAAAACATCACAATTACATTTAATTATCGACACTTAAGTCTAAATGATTTTAATGAAACTAGCACAATGAAAGTACAGAAGGTATGTCAAGATTATTATTCTTAACAATTGACTTAATACTTGTAGTAACATTTTATACTAAGAGTATGATAGCAATAAAAAACTTTTCAAGCATTGCTAGATATAAAATGTACGAATCCTGTTTATGATAAAATACTTGGAGCACTACATTCGAGCGATCAGACGGTACCGGATTTCAGGTAATCAGGAAATCCTGCTTTCAGGATTGAAATCCGGTATGCTTCCAAGGTTTAAATCTGGTTTTACGAAATACGTTTCTCATGAGTTCAAAGCTCGCAACTTAATAACTTATAAAAACAAAAAATCACAAACAATATATGAAAATGGTCATTTTACATGTCAACGTGAACATAGAGAGCGTAACAAACCTCTTTGTAATGATAATTATCACAGGTACACAGCTAGGTACATAGTAAGGTACCAAGAAATGATATTGTGATAATAGATCAGTCTACGTGTTTATACCGATATTCATCAGTATTAGCAAATACGAATATATTCATTGTGTAATATTATAACACTTTAACTAATATGTGAATATATCCAGATCTATATACTAATATACTTCGATAAAACGGGTAAACAGGTTAAACATAATAGGTTGGGGAAAAAGTCTTTTCGCATTATAGTATGTATGAACTTGTAATAAAATCTCTTTGGCTATACTATTTGTATCTGGCTGGTTATGGTATCATTAAAAGTTTAAATTTTAAAGAAGATAATTTTCCAAATTCAAATTAGGAAAATGTGTGATTTTTATTTATTTTTCGTACTGTCAAGATGAGTGAATCTAATGAAGAAATTCGATACATTTTAAAATTTTACTACAAAAAAGGTAAAACTGCAAACCAAGCGGCGAAAAAAAATTGCGATTTTTAGGGACCTAGTGCAGTATCTGTGAGAGTAGCACAAATTTGGTTTAAGCGTTTTCAATCCGGAATTTTTTATGTCAAAGATGCACGTCGCTCTGGTCGCCCTATTACGGATAAAATGATCAGTTATTACGACGTAGCTGAAGAACTGGGAATCGACAACAAAACAGTTTTGGCGCATTAAAAAAAAAATTGGTACACAAAAAAGCTCGATATTTGTTTACCTCACGAGCTCACTGAAAGAAACCTAATGAACCGTGTACTTATTTGTGATTCTTTATTACGACGTAATAAAACCGAACCATTTTTGAAGAAGCTAATAACTGGTGATGAAAAGTGGATCACGTACGACAAGAACGTGCGAAAAAGGTCGTGGTCAAAGCCCGGTCAGGCTTCACAGACTGTGGCGAAACCCGGGTTAACTCGCAACAAGGTGATGCTGAGTGTGTGGTGGGATTAGAAGGGCATTATTCATTATGAGCTGTTACCACCAGGCAGGACCATCGATTCTGAACTCTACTGCGAACAACTGATGATATTAAAGCAAGAAGTTGAGAGAAAGCGACCGGAGTGTGGTTTTTCATCATCATAACGCTAGACCTCACACACCTTTAGCCACTCAGCAAAAATTAAGAGGGCTTGGCTGGGAGGTGTTAATTTAATGCATCCGCCGTATAGTCCTGATCTTGTACCTGCAGATTTCCACCTGTTTCGGTCCCTTCAGTATTATTTAGGCAGTGTCAGGTTAACATCATGAGAGGACTACCAAAACGAATTGTCAGAAATTTATCAGAAGCCCCAAAATTTCTAAAGCAATGGAATCATGTCCCTACCTACAAGATGGCAAAAAGTTATCGAACAAAATGGTACCTACATACTTTAGTTAAATGTAAATAAACTATAATAAAAAATGTTGTGAATTTTCTTAAAAAATGCGAAGAAACTTTTTCCCCGACCTATTAAATATCTTAGTGCATACTAATATACCAATATCACCATTAGTGTCGAGCAGTGTTAATTGAAATCATCATTCCTTATCACGAGAACCTCGTGAAGGCAGAAAAGGAATTATTAATTAAATATTTAGAAATGACACACGAGACTACCGCCGTCTGATAGCGAAAAGTTTCAACCAACACCTTATGAAACTTTCGTTATCCAGCTGGGCTAGTAGCCTGGTACAGAAAGCAGTTACCCTTGACTTGTCTATACACATAGTACAATAAATATACATAATGAAAAACTCTCTGTGTATCGCTCCGTTTCATAATTTTCACAGAAACGTTCTGAAGTCTCGGTTTCGACTACCAAATCATGTACTCAAGTCAAGGAAGATATACCTACAGTTCCATTGGACCAAATAACAGTCAAAATTCTAAAATTGCGGTCTTTTGAAGAAATACCTTCTTTATTTCACATAAAAGTCGTGTTTTTCGATCAACTTTTAATTAACGCCACAATCGAAGCAATAGGAGCTAGAGAAACAATGATAGATAAAGTAATCGCACAAGGAACATTCGACTATGATCCTTCAGACTATGAAAAAATGTGCCTGTTCGCTAATTATCCTCTGACCGGTACGTAATGCTCATCTAATATCGAAATCCTGGCCCTAGTTGAGTGCTTAAGGCCGCTGTCTAACGTCTGTTTTTGCCGGAAAAAATCATTTCAGCAGAATTTTGATAGCACGTTTGCATACCAACGTATGAGTAGAGCCATTGAACAAAGGTAATACTTTAAATATGGCATGAAAATGTACTCTGATTCACACATTGAAAGTTATGAAAAATGTTTTGCTACGTATCTTGCCAAAGTTCGGAACAAATAGTTTAATCTAATCTTGTAATGTAATCTAAGCAACAGCAGCAGCTAACTAATTTACATTGGGATATGCAGAATAGTTCCATTAAAATCACCAATGAATGTATTTATTGACACCGTATTGAATGGATTTATTTGGCAACTGATAAAGTTGGTTTCCAGTTAATATTATTCTTAATTTTAAGTAAAATATATTTATACAAGTAAAAGATATAGAAAAACTATGAATGTCTAGAGCCACAACCACAAACGTGCCACATTAATATTTTCATAAAATTAAATGTAATTTATACTATAGTTCACCTATCGGATATCGTTTACATCGGATTCCTTAATTTAATATACTAGCAAATGTTCAAAATAGTAACATCAGATTGCTTTAATATTTGCAGTGAGTATTCAATCCTTAAGAAATGTGGAAAATGATAAATCTTTCATTGACCATTACGCTTCCGGGCATAGCTTGGATGATGTTAATTTGAATACATCAGTTTCTAGTATATCGCATGAGGTCAGTTGTTGCAATGTGGACATTCTGCCTATTTTTGTTGGTAAGTTTTTAAACTAAGACAATATTGGATTCAAACTTAACGTACCTAATAAAAATTTACTCTAGTTTGTTTGCTATTACTGCTTGCTAAGTGTCATTTAAACTGTATTCTATAATACATCTTATGATAACGTTACATTGTGGTCTATGTGCCAGTTGGAAACGGGGTACACAAGGTTCTTCTTTCTACTGAGTCAGTCTCTTCATTGCTGAAGGTCGTGTGTAATTTGAAACGTTGACCACTCGATGCACAATGCTTCCCGACGTCTTCCTGTCCTCGGCAGTCTTTATAGCCTCGTTGATTGGCAGGCCACACAGGAGTATGCCCATATTAGGTATTGTCGGATAATCCTAATGGTACTTCACGTGATATTTCCTCACGAATGCTGACAATTCGCCAAAAATGAATTCCCATTGTGAATGTCCGAGCATGGGTTGCATTTATAAAAACTAGGTACGCTAATAACACCGATTTATATTTATCGATGCATTATTTTGTGTCGATTGAAGACAAAAAGAACATTCGCTTCAAGAAGCGAATGGAACCGATAAAAGAGCTTCCATTGCTGGAAAAGAAGAGTTGGGAGACCCTTCCACTCGTCACTATAGAAATTTCCGCCACTAGAGATCAAGAAAATGTAATGCATCACAAAATACTTAAGCAAGCAAACTTTATGCAACTCACGTTGATAGCATCGCACAATATGCCTTTCACATACGACAACGAACATTTTTACACTGCGGTAACTAAAATGCCTATAAGCAATGAATTGGTGAGTTAACATTTTAAAATAATTATCGTTTATTACATATCATTCACATCTTACAGTCTAAAATTTTTGCAGAATTCAAATATTTTTACATTTCATAATGGATACCGAAAACCGAAAAGATTTAATTTCTCTAATTTTATCCCAAATTGGGAGAGTCTCAGAGCTGAAGGAAATTACTTCTCCAAAACTGATATCAAGCTTGTTTACAATTACGCTGATATACAAAATGAAGACGAAGTTAATTTAACACATTACCTGAAGAATCAGTTCAGTGCCCGTAAGAAAAATCTCTCTTTACTGAAATAGATTGCAAAGTAATCATGATCTACCTGGTTTAACGGGGTTCCTGAGACCATCATCACTACCACGTTAAAAAAAAATCTATTCCAGTAACCACCTAAAGCAAATTGATCCGTAAGTTCATAAGATGACCTAAATTAAAAATGATAAACATTATCTTTCCAGATACAGTAACCTGGGCTTCTTTTCATCGCACTCTTTTACTACAAAACCTTCAAGAATGGTTTTTTAAACACCTTCGTCAGTATTCTTGGCCTTTCGAAATACATATTTCTAATGATCAACAAAGCTACGACTTCGCCGCTCCATTAAACCTTTTCAAACTTCTTTACCCTGGTGGTAATGACATGTGATATAATTTAAAATATTTTGGTAAAAAGTTATGAAAAAAATGACAGAGAAATAATTTCTGAAACAACTGGCTGATGGTAATATTTGTCAATCCTGTTAGGAAAGGAAGTCCCAATTGAAAATTATGTTATTTATACTTTTTTTGGGGAAGCAATAGAACACCGTCAAAACCAGTTACCGATTGGGCTTATTGGTCTGCCGCGTGTGCCATCCTTCAGCTTTTATTACCTTAGATAACTGGTAGAGTTGTTGATATTTAATGCCTCCGTGTTCTCATTATAATGGCGCTCGGTATACTCTTATCAAGTCAGTGGCGGCATAACCTATGATGCAAAGTGTGCGTTGCACATCGGCACAGGGGTGTCATGGGATGTCGCCCTCGGCATATTCAATGAACCTGTAAATTAATACTTTCACGCTAAGGAATGATATCGTACCACAGAAATGGACATGACATGACTATGGTACCAATCTTTAATATTATCTAGTTTTTCACGTGTAGCTTCGCCTGGGCGGAAACTCGTTCTTAGCAATGGGATGAGAGTTAGGCTATTCTTTACCAGGTTTCAAACTATTCACATACCAACCGGATTTCGTCGATATCGATTCAGTGGTTCGGACGTACTTTCGTTATTATAATAGTAGGTCCTTTACCTATGAAATTGTCGCTTTACAGTCATTTGAAATGTAATTTGTATGTGTGGCTGGCAATCAATTCAAATCAATTTAATTTTGAAAATATGGAATTCTGTTTTCAAATTCAGGAATTTATTTCTCGATTAAAATTTTATTTTCACTGCATTTTTATATTTTTCATCAACATGGACTCGATAAAAATATGAGTAATTATGCAATATGAGATAATCGTAAGCGGTCATCACGTTAGTTAAACCCTGGTTCAGCACTTAAGCAATATTCAATGTGCTAGGCAATTACCATGGATGCATATTTTGATTGATATAAATAAAAAATATTTATAAAAAATAACTTCAACTTTCTGTATACCAAACGGCAATTTCGTAGGTAAAAACCTAAATTAGTGAGGATAAGTATGTGTTAAAAAACTTGAGAAATCAATAAATGATGGTTTTCAGAAACTACGGTAGTATTAGCTGTGCCATTACAATGGATAAATGCTGACCTAATTTTAGAAAAATGTGGCTGTGATGTACTGTTATCATCGAATGAAAAGGTTTTGACTCCAGGCACTGCACAAAAAGCTAACAGGTTTTTTTTCTTTTGTTTTATTACCTATCCTTTGTAGGGCTGATAATGCGTAGTCTCGTCCTAATGCGGCACCTCGATGGCGTAGAAGCTGTATCTAATATCTTTCACATTAAAATGCGCTCTCAAATTTATTGATACAAACCTTCGTGGCCCTACAACATACCCTACTACTTAATATAGAATTCGTGGCCTCATAAGCGGAGATTTGAGATTTGATATTTGCTATTCAAAAGCATAGTTCTTTGCTATGCTTTGCTTCTGTACTCCCATTAATGGCAGACAAAGTTATGTCCCTCATTAGTGTGGACATCTACAAAGGCAGAGGTACAACTAAGGCTCTGTCTACGCTGGAGACTCGCTTAAATAACAAATTGTCATAGTTTTTTTTTATTGCTTAAATGGGTGGACGATCTCACAGCCCACCTGGTGTTAAGTGGTTACTGGAGCCCATAGACATCTACAACGTAAATGCGCCACACACCTTGAGATATAGGTTCTAAGGTCTCAAGTATAGTTACAACGGCTGGCCCACCCTTCAAACCGGAACGCATTACTGCTTCATGGCAGAAATAGGCAGGGTGGTGGTACCTACCCGTGCAGTCTCAGAAGAGGTCGTACCACCAGTAATTACGCAAATTATAATTTTGCAAGTTTGATTTTTATTACACGATGTTATTCCTTCACTGTGGAAGTCAATCGTGAACATTTGTTGAGTGCGTATTTCATTAGAAAATTTGTGCTTGTGGAGCAACGTACAGAGCTTATTTGAGAGCCGGACGATGCGTGACAAAAATGGTGCTCTAAGGATGAACTCTGCTCCAGATGATAATAAGAGAAAATAACGGAAGCACTTAATACACTCATTTCAACGTAATTGATGCTTTAATGTCGTTTCTCAAAGATAGCGGTACTTTCATTTAGATCGTGTCTAAAGGACTCCGTAATTTTATATAATTAAAATTCGATCCAAAAGAACATAAATCCCATGATTTAAAGTACATTACCTATCCTAACTAATCCTAAAACACAACAGCATTAAAAATATTGACTTCATCTTCTTGCCTTTATCCCATCATGTGGTGTCAGCGCAGATTGTCCTCTTTTTCCATTCAGACCATATCATACGATACCTCTGCACTCATATCCTTCTCGCGCATATCTTATTTCATACAGTCCATCTCAGACTTTTTAGGACGATGTTAGCATTTCACTTTAAAAAAACTAATAAACAAGCGAATAACTACATATTTACATAGTTATGTTGATAAACGTGTTGAAACCGGAACCAAATTTGTAGTATTCTAATGAAGACTTTTATATTACACACAAATTAGATTTTATTGATTTGCTTGATAGTATTTTTAATGTGGCAGAGATGTTTCGTTCTATGTTATAGAATACAATGAATAAATTGTCGTACCATGACATAATGTGATTGTAATAGTATACCTTAATATACTCGATATGACTCGCCATGACCACGATAATTGTAACAAATCTAATGACACCTTGTATGTAAAAATCCGTCAAAATGTTTAGGCGTGCTAAAGAATTTGCCAAACGTTCAGACATTCACGCGTAAACCAAAATTAGGTTACGCTTCTACAGAATTTGCGTAAAATTAACCAAATGTTTTTCTTTTATATTTCCGCAATAAAATTTATATTTTACTGATTTGTAATAATCCGTTTACGTCAAATCCTCATTGACGCAAAATTCTTTAAGGGCAAAAGTTGTATGAACCAAATTGTTTTTTTTTGGTTGTAATTTGTTTAGGGTTCCATAAAATTCCTCATATGCGTCTGCTGCTGCACTCGAATGCTATTGGCTATTGTATAGACAAAAATGTATAAATGTAACTTCTTAGTGGTGCACCATCTTAAAACTCTGCGTTATTCTTATATATTTACAGGTACATAAATTCAAAAAACGATATAAAAGTTGCTATAATATTTAAAAAAACGATTGATGAAATGTGCGCTCCTCATTATTTAAAATACATTGTTTTTTTTATTGGCTTAGATGGGCAAAAAGCCCATGGCCCATGGCCCAGGTGTCAAAGGACCACTGAACCTAATCAGAACTATATGCTGCTGTCCACTTTGAGACAGAGTGGCGCCGTCTAAATTGTGTTGCATAAAAACTGCTCCACCGTTCTAACCGGACTTTACACCAATAACACCGGGTTAACGATTACAATGTTACTGGTGGTATGACCATATAATGAGCCCACACCGATACCGACACCCTTATTATTTTTTATTAATCCTGCCGTGAAGCAGCAATGCTCTTCGATTTAAAGGATGGACAGTCGTTACACTATACAAATGTGACTTAGACTTCATGTCTCAAGTCGGGCATTCATATCTATTAGCTTCGGTATTCACATAACAGCAAATGGGCCCTGAGATTAATCACAATCTTAAGCAAGTAAAACAAACTTATAATACTCAGAGAACGCTGCCTAAAACGCAAAATTCATTGAACCTCTTAGTCACGATAACCAATCAACGTACATAACTTCGGGAAGAAGTGAGGTGGTTTTGTTCTAAGCCAATATCAAACAGCCTAAATATTTTACTACGCACTGCGGAGCCATATACTATGCCCAACGCCTACAAGACCAGTTTTGATTTTGTTTTTGGTTATTCGCATTTGCATCATCAGCCGGTGCTACGGGCCAGTTTTTTATACAAATTAAATGTTCTAATGGACACGATAAATCTGTCCCAAGACTTTTTAATATACCTAACTGTATCTTAAGGCTTTATCTGTTGAATAAATTAGAAGACCAAGAAAAAGAGTTTATAGATAAAAGAAGTTTCTTTTTTCTTTTTATTATTGCTTATATGGGTGGACAAGCTCACAGCCCACCTGTTGTGGTTACTGACATCTACAACGTAAAAGCCGCCACCCACCTTGAGATATGAGTTCTAAGGTTTCAGTATAATTACAAAGGCTGCCCCACCCTTCAAACCGAAACGCATTACTGCTTCACAGTAGGAACAGACGGGGTGGTGGTACCTACCTGTACGGACTCACAAGAGGTCCTACCACCGGTAATTACGCAAATTATAATTTTACGGGTTTGATTTTTATTACACGATGTTATTTATACCCTCACCGTGGAAGTCAATCGTGAACGTTTGTTAGTTGCGTATTTCATTAGAAGAATTGGTATTCGCCTGCGGGATTCGAACACCAGTGCATTGATAGGTACGAATGCACCGGGCGTCTTATCCTTTAGGCCACGACGACTTCAAAAGTAAGTAAGAAGTAAAAGTATGTTACCGTACATTAAAAATTGCGCACCTAATTGCGCACAAAAAGTACCTAATTGTAGGGTCACAGCAGATGTAAACGCTCATTCAAGCGCGGAATTAATGCAGTCAACTGGTTCCGATGGTACAAATGCTTTTGTGATGGTCGAAGTTAAACTTTGGAAACCTTTAAGAAAAATCGTAATACTGCCATCGATTTCGAAGTAAGTGTCCGATCTACATTATATTTTTCTTTATTATTCAACTGTAAAAATATAAGATATTGCTGGAGAAGCACTGCTATTAAAAAAATATGTTTATGTTCTAAATTGAGAATTCATATATCTGTAATATTGATACAATACAGCTGATGTTCCGTTTAATGTTAAGGTGTTAAATTTTCCGCTTGTAGATCTCTTATGCATCCCAGAAGGAATTTTGTCACCCACATTTCAAACCTGTGTGCTTATACGAGTTTTTAACGCGCTCGGTAGCATAAAAGTTAACTCAAATTTGTATGTAGTTGGAACAGTGCCCCTAGCGGCAAACGTAGGCACATGTTCCAACTCCGTACAAATTTGAGTTAACTAAATGCATACAAATTTGAGTTAACTAAATGCATGACAAACTAAATTCATGACTGCTTCAACACAATAAGAGGTACAAGATGATACCCACCTATTTGGGCTTCACAATGCCACCAGTATCTGCTGAGTTAGTTATGAAAGCTTACTAATTTTACTAATACGATTTTTGTTACACGATATTACTTTATCACCGAATATAAGGAAGCCGTAAAGTCACGTATTACGTTTGTGTTTACTTGAATATTGACATCTATCTGATTTGAAATCCGGCTTAATGTCATGTTTCGACACGAGTACCCTGTTTCCTTAGCCTACTATATCTACCCAGAATATTTTTTTAGCCCATTCTCAGTGTATTGTGTATGTCAATACCAATTAGGATACCGTGATCATAGTTTCAATGAATCTATACAAAGATATGCTTCCGTTTTATAATTTCTTAAAACTGCAAACGCGATTCATGTTGGTTTACCATTTAGTAAAGAAATTAACGCAATGCTTGAAAAAATGGAAGAGGGTCCCGATAAACGTGAATGTGGAGGACGAGGACAATTGGACAGGAATTGGCAATCCACCATTATAACTGCAGCTAACTCATTGCGACGTGTGCCTTATTATGGTATTCGATTTATACAACCATCACACACATATATTTAAAAGCATTTAGTGAATTTTATTGTGATAAAAAGAAGCGGAGAGAAGCTGATTGTCCGCCGTTACGAGAGCCCATAAATATCGCAAATGCCTCAGGCATAAAACAACAGCATACAACCGCCGTGTTGCCCTCCAAATGAATCACATGGTTGGTACGCAGTAGATTTAGAACAAGAGTGTCTGTGTCTAAAAAAATCTACATGAAAATTTTAATGAAAATAACACTTTTATGAGTATCCTCACCTTAAATGATTAGTTTCATCGATGGACGCTACAATCTGAATTCCGCGACCCAGTTTGAAACATCCTATCAAATTATGAATGGAATTACCGGAGAGGCTAAGCTAACGCAACGATCGACAAATCGTTCTAGCCCATGTATATTTAAAAAAAGATAATTCATTCTGCATTGATTATTAATGCTCTCCGTACTGTATTAACTTTACAGAATATTCCCTTGTCGTATAGATAGATAATAATATGTTTCCACAATGTAGTTTTAACAATATTTAAAAATAGGAATGACAGAAATCTGTGCTTTCAACCGCCAATTGAGTGAGACAAGAACAAGAGCAGAAATCGCTACTTCTTTCTGGCAGGAAGCGGCCGTTTATGTTAACAATAACTTTGTTGTCAAGGACTATTTGGCATCCGCCATCGAATTGGAGGTATGAAGCATATGTATTTTCCGCTAAAATGTCTCGATGCATTTGCTAAAGTCTAGTTCCCTCTTATAAGAACAATAATAGGTATACCTTAAGTTTTTCTAGACCTTTCTACCACACCCAAACTATATAAAACTGAACTTTGTTAAGCAAACTGACTCCTATTTTATGTCCATAATAAAACTATGTTTCGATGTTGATATTACTTGACACATTGATTTGATTTAAATTTTAATTTAAAATAAATCTTTTTTAAAGGAAATGTTGATGATGGCACATGTAGCACTTCTACGTGTAGCCTGCGACACCTTAGTAGGTGTTGAAAATCGATTGGAACTTGAATCAACATTGAGAGCGGCCAGGCAAGCTCGTCAAATGCAAGACCCTGAACATGCTATTACATTGTTTTTACAGGCATGTAGTTTTTGTCAATGCTAACAAAGTATCAAGTAGTTTACCCACCCAGCTGTAATTTTTTTTATTACTCAGACAGGTAGGCGAGATCACAGCCCACCTTGTGTTAAGTGGTTAATGGAGCCCATAGACATTTACAACGTAAATGCGTCACCCACCTTGAGATATAAGTTCTAAGGTCTCAGTATAGTTACAACGGCTGCCCCACCCTACAAGTCGAAACGCATTACTGCTTCACGGCAAAAATAGGCGGAATGGTGGTAACTACCCGTGTGGACTCACAAGAGGTCCTACCACCAGTAAAAAACTTGAACTTCAACAAATTCAAGAAGTATTACAATTAGGCTACTCACTGCGAATATTCATGAATACACTTCACGTTCATAAAATGATTATTCCTCGCGATGAAATAGGCTAAACATGACAATGGGTTAAATGAGTTAGGAATAAAACATAATGGGTGAGTATTTGACTGTATTTGGGTTGAACTGCTCCTCAGACTGTAAAGATATGGTATTCCAAGAGGCCTTACTGTTAAATTGGGATAGTCTGTTTAGAATAAACATAGTAATCATGTCTTTAGTTGAAATGTAGTCTGACTTACATATGTAGAAAGGCACAATAGATGAACAGAGTAACTTTTCTTATTATGGGCGAACTCTTCCCTGGTGGCGACCGATGTGATGGTAAAAACAAGATACTTTACAGAAGGGCCCTTTAAAGTTTGAAATTTGGAAAAAATATCAAAAGAAAAAAGCTTTTTCAGCTATTTGGATGAGTAAACTTAATTGAAGTTCAATAAAATAAAACATCGAACTGTTGATGCTAATACCAAATAAAATACACTCTTAATTACAAAGATAAATGTGGAGTACTAAGCAAAATGTCGCTTAAACCCTATATATATAAGCCTTATAGTCTTTCACCCCACATTAATGCATTCTTAAAATCCTTGCTAAACTACATTTTAGAAAAGAATAATTAAATTCCAGGCCGTTTCACAAAAACCGTTAGATGCGAACCTTTGGCGAGAACTTTCTATATCTTTAATGGATATTAACAAGAATTGGGCAAATGTTTGTATTAATAAATCTATTCATCTGAATCCCAGGGATCCCATCACGTAAAGTATTTAAATTAGTGATTATTCCCAGTATTTGCTTCGGTTTTCGCGAGTCATAAAAATAATTAAAACTACTCATGAGGCTTAATCTCCCGTTTCTAGAGTCAATGTACTATTTTCAACGTTCCGAATACTCTACAGTTTTCGTGGTCACGGACTACGTGGTTATCCTAGCACTAATAGTTTGAACTATAAATATTTAACTGTTAAAAAGCATTCCGATCATAAATGGAAATCAATACTTAATTAATATTATAAAGCTGAAGAGTTTGTTTGTTTGAACGCGCTAATCTCAGGAACTAGTGGGCCGATTTGAAAAATTCTTTCAATGTTAGATAATCCATTTATTGGAGAAGGCTATAGGCTATATAACATTACGCTAAGACTAATACAAGCGGAGCATCAATAAAGAATGTTTCAAAATCGTTTTTTTTTTCCTTTTTAAGAGCTTCCGCTGCGTGCGCTGCAGAAACGGTTAAAGTTTCGGTAAAATAATGTATGATAGAATTGTTCCCCTTTAAAGATCTAAAAAAAGTCCGCGACAGCATATATCTATGTCTATGTCAAGGTTGGCCCACTATAACATTTTTTATGATAAACAGCTTTGTTCTAAAATAAAGCATTATTTGTGAACTATTCCACGCGGACGAAGTCGCGGGCAAAAGCTAGTTATTTGTAAAGGAGTCAAAAAAAATTCAAATCACTCCATACAGCTTCACATTACGAAGTAAACACAAAATAGTAAACTTTATTTTTCAATTTTCATTTTAAAACTTTGTTTTTCAATAGTAGGGAAGTTTAAGAGTGTTTTCATTTAAAAAGGCTTCTTTACTTCAGTCTACTCTGCAAAGGCTCTATGCTACTGGAGGAAGATTTTGAACTAGCAGAACCTTTTTTTGAAGCTATTCTCAGTTTTTATCCATATTGGTCGACTGTTTGGGTAATAGCTAGTGCCTACTATATAAAAAGAGGATTGTTTGAAGTGTCCGATAAAATTATGGAAATTGTTAAAAAGTAAGCTCTCCTATTAATCTGTAGTGTGTAGGTAATTTCAATTATACATCACTAGTCTTTTCGTTGTTGCCATCACTAACACTATATCATACTAAATTCGGTATTTTTTATTTTGCGACTGGCACGCCACTTATAACGTGTCTGTGTGTGGGTGTGGGGGGGGTGAGGTGTCATACGTTAATTATAGTAAACGCAACGATATCGAATGACGCGTAAACGCATTAAAGAGCGCGTTACTAAACGCTAATAGTGATTTTTGCTTGCTCTTAAACGTTATATTTTTATACAACTAAAATTGAAAATGGAAAAGTATTTTTAATTTTACAGAATCTTCGCTGAAGCACTGAATGACGAGCCGTATTTTCCGAGAGCTTGGGATCGTGAGTTCGGCGACTGGTGGGATAACACACCTCTCCTACCGGGAATGAGCCGATATTATGATGCAGCCGATTTTTTACTTAGGATCAGAGCAATTTCCGTCAGTGCAAATTTTTATCATTATATTAAATGTAACATCTGTAACTAATTCGCAGCATACAAGTAGCAACGATAATGTTATTCATAGTGTTGACATAGGATAGCCCCACGGCATTTCACATGGGGCTCTAAAAGGCAACTAAGGTATTCATCATAGAATTGTCAGCAGCATTCTCAGAGTATCATACCAGCATTTGCTCGTTTTATTAGCTACCGGCATACTGTCTATATGTTGTGATTGAACTGAGGACCCGTTCAAGCCCGTGTCTCAAAGTTGCACTGCCTGTATAATGTTTATAGGCTCCGGTATCCAGTGAATATCGCACGGACCATTAACTTGTCTCGTTTACAATTGAACACTTAAAAAATTCGATAAACCTGATATATTTTAGTTAGCAGAAGTGTGTACAGCTCGAGGATTGATTGAAGCAAAAGAGTCTGCAGCATACTTCCACTTGCTAGCACTTTGCTGTCGTTTAAAGGGCAACATTGTGGAAGCATTGTGTCATACCCAACAAGGAATCGAAAGATACGGAGAGGTAACATAGTTAATCTAAAATATTATTATATTCTATATATAAAATATATTATATATAATAATGTGAAAAATATATATATTACTTCTTACTGGTGGTAGGACCTCTTGTGAATCCGTGCGGGTAGGTACCACCACCCTGCCCATTTCTGCCGTGAAGCAGTAATGTGCGTTTCGGTTTGAAGGATGGGGAAGCCGTTGTAACTATACTTGAGACCTTAAAACTTATATCTTAAGGTGGGTGGCGCATTTACGTTGTAGATGTCTATGGGCTCCAGTAACCACTTAACACCAGGTGGGCTGTGAGCTCGTCCACACATCTAAGCAATAAAAAAAAACAGTTTTCGTTGTTACGGATGATCGTAAAAGTACTTTTAGGTAATTATGATTATGATACGCAAAAGCTGAAAATATTTCTACACTTAATTTCATCTTTACGTATTAATTTTCATATTGTATTTATATTAAATTAGATAAATTACTTGAGAAGCCTTGAAGCGGAATGCTATTATAAACTAGGGAAACGTACAGATGCCATTGCATCATTCGACAAGGCCGGTTCCTGTATAGGAGCATACAGGTACATTCGTATATGCTGCAAGCTAATTAATGTAAGTAGGTAATTAGTTTCAAAGAACCATTTCAAATAATAAAATACTTTCTGTAGTAAAATCTATTGGTTTTACAATTTGTATTATAGGTACTATTAAAGAAATGTAAAGGAAATATATTTGTACATTAAATATTACGAAATACCTAGTCATTATTAAATCAAAATATATTGTAGTAGCACTATATACCTTTTCTTTGTATTTATAGAAATATTTGGTTAGTAACTAATTAGTACTAATTACAAATAATAGTCAAAATGTTGAAATCACTAAAAAAATAAACACATACCCCACAAATAGTTAGATTATTTGCTTAGTTTTTAGAAATTAAAAATGTTGATACTGATCTATGATGATTGATACAAGATATTTGCAACACAAGATATTTGACAGATTCCTGAATCTCGAATTCAAATTCAAATTCAAAATCATTTATTTCAACTTAGATGTCAGTATAACACACTTGTTGAATGTCAAATATAAATAACAATGTTAACTCTACCACCGGTTTCAAAAAAGCCACAGTCCTGAGAAGAACCGGCGAAACAAACTCAGCGGGCTTTTTTTTTGTTTTTTCTTAAATATTTCCTTTTTTTTTTTAATAAGTAAAAATATTTGCAATAAACGAAAAAACAAGTCAAAAAATACAATAAAAAAAATATATATATGAAAAATGAAAAGGCCAGGACCGAGCGCCTCATTCCCACGTAGTGCCATCTAGTAAATAATCCTTAACTCACGTCCTTACGGATCCATCTGATCCAATAACCTTTTCATTAGACGCCTTCAGCTCTAACACTAGGAGCAGGGTTAGGGACCCCGGTAACCGTACTCGTCGAAATCGACAACGAGTTCGCCGTGCAACCTAGCCCATGAATCAGCTCGCTGAGTTTCTCGCCGGATCTTCTCAGCGGGTCGCGATTACGATCCGGTAGTAGATTCATTCGCAAAGCAGTTGCTCTGAGTTGTTAAGTCTCCTTCGGAGGCGCTCGGGACGCTCTTAGCAAATCTCACCCCTCCTGGCTGAGCCTTTGCTCGCCCACCTGTCTTGGTGAAACTGGAAAGGCCTACGGGCCACCAGTAAGTAATCCTTCAATCATAAAAAAAATCCTTAACTTTATAATATGCTCGCTTACGACACTTTCAAGATAAGCTTGTATACAAGGACTGTCAAGTCTAACGAACAATATCCCCCAGTCGGTGGAAGATTTTCCCTACGTGTGAACCTCCAAACTTCTATGAAGCGCTAAAATGTTTGTTACTGTTATTAAAGTAGTTTCAATTAGCATATTTTTTAATTCTTGTTCTAGCATCCTGCTATCAATTTCATGCAAAGAGGCGCAACGTGCTAGGTCTACTTTAATAGATTTGGTGCGACGACAACCCAGTGCCTACACGTGGATGGCACTTGCTGATGATTGGATAACGGTACTATTCGTTGAACACTATAACATTAAAGGTTTTATTATGAAGGAACATACGCTACATAAGAGAAATCATTCCCGAAACCCAAAATTTATTTTCTGTGACTCTTCAATATTGTATAGATGTAGTGAGAAATTATTTTCTTTCGGGAAAACTCGGTTCTTTATCGGAATACGATGACACCCGAACTGTCAATGAATGATCGTATTAATTGAGTGAATATCCATTAATAAGGAACTTTATTGTTTAGTGTCATTATCAATGTGTCAAAATGAATAGTCATTGTATAATATAGAGATGTTACAACCATAACAATGATTACTTAAAACGGGATATTTACCAGTGTATTATACGAAATGAGTTCCCGATATTTTTAAGTAATAATTGTTATCTTCGTGACCATGTTAGTTTAAAATCATAATTATGTTACAACCACCTTCTGTAAGTTTGAAAATATTCAGTTTTATTGTCATTAGTAAACAAATCATTATCTCCACTTTAAAACATAATTAAAAGTACAACAAAATAAAGCTAATTGGGAAATATTTCCAATAATAAAACTCAACACTTGCCTAAATTTTATGTCATTGGCGTCCCTGTCGTACCTAAGTAAATAACCTGCATGTGAGAAGGATGCAATCGACAAAGGCTTAAAATTTTATTAAAATTTAAATTTGACCTACTGCATATTTGGATCGATGTTTTCAATATTTTCCATTTCACAATCTGAGTAAGAGTCATACATATCATCGTCAGATTCGTCAGTGCTTTCATGACGTTAATAACAATCTCTATCAATTTGATTATTCATCGCGCGTTCCTGTGTGTGATATTCATTTTCACATTTGATGGCATGATCTCAAACTTTCTTCCATTCATCCGGGTAAAAAAAAATTTTTTTCAATCAATGTTTTTACTGTAGGTACTCATTCATAGGAATGATGATATTTATAGTCATTTGTGTTTTTAAACAATCAAAAAGGAACATAGTTAGGAAACTATGTTCCTTTTTGATACGTAACCTTTTATCTGTGATCATATTATGTTTTCAATAGGGTTGAAGCCGGGATGGTATGGCGGTAACCTTAACTCTTCGTGTCCATGTTGATGTAAAATTTTGTCAATTGAATATTCTACAAAAAAAAGTTTATGTCGACAAATAATTTCGTATAGTTGTATTTTGGTTAATGATGAATTATGGGGAATATTGTATTTTTGTAACCAGTTAATCATAAGCGGCTTTGCGGTATTATAGTTGGACGGATGTTTCACATATTTATTATGATAAGCACCATTGTCTACTACTAATACAGAATTTGGAGACAAGTTGGGAATAAGTTGATTCTGTAACCATTTTTCATAATTAACATTATTCATCGGATAATCACCGGTTATTATCATTAGACTTGTACATAAGTAGAGCACCCAGTACAAATCCTTTGGCACTACCTGCATATACTATAATAAGACGTTGACCTTTGAAATTAACTGTTTCACTCCTTTATCCGTAGAATCGATCCAGCACTTTCCTGTTAAATGGGATGTGTGAACATAAGTTTCGTCAGTATACACAATATCTCTTCAGATCTGTACCTCCTTCTTAAGTCTAAGTATTTTACTAGCTCTCTTGCAAACTAGACTACCTGATGGTTGGGTGATGCCAAGGGAGCTCCTGGACCCCACTGTTATAGTGCGATATTCGATCCAACCGGAGTGATATGAGAGCGCTCATAATGAATACCCTCACATTCTTCATTCCTCCCACAGCGTTGGGATACGCCACTCACTTGTCCCACTCTTCCACCAACCCCGTGGGTGGTCCACTCCCCCTGCGAGGGAGTGTCTAATTCCCTCTCCGCCCCGACTGTCTTCGGAACAGTTCAAATCGAGTGAGTGCCGGATGGTGCCGTGGCCACCCTCTAGTTTGCAGAGGTGGGGCCACAACACGGAGTCACCGACTTGTCCGATTGTCCTTCTATAGATAGTAGTTGTGAACGGAGGGCAATGGGTAAACACGGGTTGAAGAAGAAGATATAATAGTTGTAGTAGATTGTAGGAGATTAAAGTTAGATTTAACAAAAATAAAAATAAAGAGGAAAACAGATTGGCGCCTGGAGGTGCCCAACGCCGAACATCTCACCGCCCTAGACTCAAGCCCCACATTATCATTTATAAGTATAAATCTCGATGTGGCTGTGGACGTGCACGCATACACACCCCCCCTGATTCACCCCAGTTTCACATCACCCTTGCTCTGTGTAGCAAGGAGAATATGCCCGGGTAGAGGGGTTCGCCACAACTCCCATTCCCTGCACCGTATAGGTGCACGACGATCCCGGTATGGAGACTTTCAATCTTAGGGCTCAAAAACGTTCGTGATCTGAATTCCGATAACCGTTTAACATCAGGTAGGCCATGCACTCGTCTAGTCAACATAGCTAGTACATAAATTAAAACTCCATATTTTCTCGTCAAACAGAAATGTTCCTTATTTTTAAGCGAGCTGCTGTTGGAGAAGGTGGAGATGGCGGTCAAACTCAAGAGCAAATCACAGGCAGGGCGTGTGCGACGGCTTGCGTGGTTCAAGCTCTCAAATGGGACAGAAGAGCTGGCCACGCTTGGGCTCTCCTTGCTAAGCTAGTTGAATCCAAGACTCAACGCCAACATTGCAATAGAATGGCTGAAATCTTCAGCTAATCTGTTTCATCATGGCAAAAGTTTGAGCCAGTAACAGTACACAAACGGGTAACTTCTTTAAAATTAATACAAAATTTCAATTTAAGCTCGTTATCTGTTCTAATTATCATGAAAAGCACTTTACAGAAACAGGTTTAATTAATAGTTTTTGGGAAAACTAATTATTTTACAAATATTAGAAAAATAATAGTACATTTAAAGAATATCGTAATATTTATGACGATATAAATTTAACTTCTTTTTATTTATTCTAACATGATCCAATAATAAGGATGTTTATAAATTTTGTATCGGTATGCGAATTTTACAAGACAACAATAATACTGACATAATTTGCATGTTTATTCCATAACATTAGCATTAACAGGCATAGCGTGACAATTCACGTCATTGCATAATTTAAATTACCTAATTAATTCTTTCTAAATTAATTCTTTCAATTTAATCCCACGGAGATGTTTGAGATGTAAGTTTTTTTGTAAACTTTCTTCCATCGTTCTTATTTAAATGCTAAGGCAGTATGTGATAGTGATCGTATACCCTGAGAGTGGTATATCCTAGAACAAAATAGCAAAAGTGAATGCAAAAAAATGTTTTATATTATTATTTACTTGAACTTATTTTATTTGTATTTTTTAATTTAAGTGCTCTATTATTATTGATTTGTATTTTTTGTAAATAATGTTGGATTTAACTTATAGTCTATAACTAAATGAAACTAAGAGCAACTTAGAACTATGTATACAACTTCATTTTGACTTTAACTTGAGACCCAAAAAAGGGCTTACGACTAAACATTCATTACAGAGTAACTAGTTTTGCATAAATTAATTTTTAATTTATTGTCTATTTACCTAAAAACTTTGAGGTGAAACTTCATTAGGCGCGTTGAGAGTAAAATTTAACTCGCGAGAAATTTGTTACGGCTACGAAGAAAATATACAATTTAAGAAGAGCAAGAGTGAAAAAATAGTCAGTGCATCTCGCGAACCACTCGACCGTGGAGAGAAGGAAAGAATAAACTGAGCTGGGTTGTTTCTCTTATACACAGCATTGCCTATTACAAGAGAAGTTTGGTTTAAGAATGAAAAATTAAGAAAACCACAATACTACACGCCACAAAAAAAAGTTTCACTTCTACGCAACTAATGCACGCGCACCATTTTTTCTCAATTTTTAATCTAGAGCGTCGCAGACATACGTACGTACGTGCGTACATGGACTATTTTATTTTCTTTGGCGAATATTTTATTTAAGCTGTAAAATATCCGCTATCGCGAGCATATGGTTTTACGTCAAATCGATACTATATGTTTTCTCATAGTTTTCGCGAAGCCAAAAAATAAATAGTATATCGTACACTCGGTGTTAAGACGAGCAGTTAAGTAACATGAAATATGAGGTCGAAGTTTCGTAAAAAAAGGAAAAGCCTGCAGTTTCGTATAAATCTTATGATTATATATAAAACTTACATATCTACAAAATCTTTGTTTTCTTTTCAGGCTAGCTGGAATGGGTGTATTTGTCTATGCGTTGATTTGGCTGACGCAAAAATTGGCACAACTGCCAAGCCCACCTTTGGATATTGAAACCACGCCTTTGCCTGACCGACACTTTATTCCCCCCCAGCTGCCGGGATAGATTAAAAACATTCAGTTTTTCAATGTTTTTTCTATTTAAATTACATGGGTAATTTAAAGAAACACTAAAATTTTATTATTTTTTATCATATTGAACAACGCTATTGATACATTATTAATATGCAACAATTTACCCTGTTCTCACTTGTGTGTGTGTGTGTGTGTTGTAAATGGCTTTTCGAATTTTTGTCGTATCGTTATGAAGGTCACACATGATATAAGCATATTTACGTAAATTATTTCTTTTTTCTAAGAATCGAGAAACGGAATAATCCCACGATTCGAAATGGCCAGTCTTTTATTATCCAAACTACATAGGCGAACACAAGCTGACCATCATTTCCTACAAGATTTTTTTTATCGCCCTTAAAGGCAAACGATCATACTTATAAACTTTTTATATGAGCTATTTAATATTGGCGATAAGCAGTGACTACTATTAACTAGTACATGAAATGGTGATTCAGAATAGATAACACAACAACGCCCCCATGTAATTTTATAAAATGGCATTTTTCACGTACTTGAACTACGGTACACAAGTCGCATCCTCAGTGATGACACTCTGCCGTCGGCTCAGCTCCGATTCGCTGTAAATACTTTCCAAAGCAGCTATGATAACTCAGCACCGACCGGTAAGTGAGGCATCCTAGGTCACAAATGGCTTTGTTCCCAAGGACCAGGCGAAGATGCTGGATCATGCCTTATCATTTCATCATGATTGGGCCTTCCTCGCTCAGATAACACTAAGACAGGCACGGAATTCTACTCGCCACTAGTAATCAGCAGTGAGCGCCTCCGCTTCCAGAATTCAGGGTGGCGTTCCCGGTAACACGTTTGCCACCTCAAAGGAGACCGTAATAGCACGCCACTGCAATAGCCTCGCCAGACTTACGATCAGGGTTTGGCCCATTATTCCGTTCATGCCCATCGAAAAGTCCCATCCCTATATAGATGCGAGGCATCGACTGGTTAGGCCTCTAGGTGCTGGGAAGAAGCCAGCCTAATGCGTATCGTCTGATTTGCTAAGTGATCGAGAAAAGTCCAAAGACTACGTAGAATGAGGCCAAGGTACATAAATTATATCGCGACCTCATTGCGGACGCCTCCACTAAGATGCGGGTTTGTAGATCTTAGACCAGCATCTTGGCTATTTTACTCTTCGACTGTGTATTAAATACAAGGTACTACTACAAATAACGCATACCTCGCGATTTTTGTACATTTTTGACGTGTTCCAATAACTCTAGTCATATCCTACCTACAACCAGCTGCTCAACAGTTTTGATTTGATTCGTCCGATGCAGTAATGTTATTCCACGAAATAAAAATAAAATACTACCAAGCGTGGCATTTGTTTTATGTTTATTAGCACTTATTCGTTTGTACAATGGCTATTGTTTTGAATTTGTTTAGACTATTACTATTTTTTGATGCTATTAGCAAACGAAACANTCTAGTCATATCCTACCTACAACCAGCTGCTCAACAGTTTTGATTTGATTCGTCCGATGCAGTAATGTTATTCCACGAAATAAAAATAAAATACTACCAAGCGTGGCATTTGTTTTATGTTTATTAGCACTTATTCGTTTGTACAATGGCTATTGTTTTGAATTTGTTTAGACTATTACTATTTTTTGATGCTATTAGCAAACGAAACACAGACGTGTGTAGATATCGAAGTTGTTTTAGAATTCGTATTTGAGATATAAAAAATTTACATATTTTTGCTAATATCGATGATCCACATGAATAATTTCATTAACATTCATTACAAACGAATATGTTAGACATGTAAGTTGGTCTTGTGTTTTATTTTATTTTATTTTTAATATGTAGTTGTTTTGAAAAATTTCAGTCCTTTTTGACACTTATAAAGGATATTAACAGGCGTATAACAATAAATATGCTCAGAGCAGGTACTGGATTGCTTAGACTGTTTATTGTATTCCACAAGCTAGGCACTACGTTTAAAAATTCCATGTTGTCCTTCACCCTGTCTTGGACTGTCATCGCCATAATATACACCTCTGTCTCTCCTGTCCTCACAGACAGCAGTTAACCGATGACGAGGTCAGCTCCTGATGCCAATTCGTTCTCGGTTTGAGATCGAAGAAATAAATCACTTTGCCGACTCGAGCTGACGCATCCGACTAGGGCACATTGTAAGCGATGGAGGAGTGCAATTATAAAATCCCTACATACCTTATGAAGAGGCAGAATGGAAACAGTCTGAAATTTAATATAACCAGCTAATTTAATTAATCTAACCTAGGCAAAATCTAATTTACGTCACCATCGTAGACCCTTCATGAGTCCGAATGAATTCTAAAGTTCTATTCTAATTTTCTAACGGTTCACGTAGCGATTGCACTTCTCACTTTCTCAAATTTTCTATTTATGGTAAACAAACACTCGTTCCACGTGTTACTTCCCTTAGTCAGGACTTTCTCGTGTATTACCGGTACGGTAAACATATATTTGAGACAAAAATAAATACACCCAAATCTAAATACCATTTTTAACAAAGATTTTACCCTGATCGGGAATCGAAGCCGACCATTGATACACTAGTCAAGGTCACCAAATGTTGGACTAACGACTAGGTATATTGTTCATCGACCACATTGATGGTAATAAAATCTCTTAGAACTGTAACACGATTGAATCGAATGACTGTAAATGTTTATTACGCAATTTTGCATATTTGCATATCTATAATGAAGTTAGCTGTTAATTTACTTTTTTTCGAAGTTTCTCCGCGGGTAGTCTTTTTGTGTACGCTTTGAAATGGCTGATGGACAAACTAAATCAACTACCCAGTCCGCCGGACTACGACGAGGAGACAACGCCTATTCCCGATAGACACTACATGCCGCCTCAATACCAAGGATAATATGTAACTGATACATGCCTCATACATACCATCAATACACAGAACAATAAACAAGGGACATGAAGAAAAACGNCCGCGGGTAGTCTTTTTGTGTACGCTTTGAAATGGCTGATGGACAAACTAAATCAACTACCCAGTCCGCCGGACTACGACGAGGAGACAACGCCTATTCCCGATAGACACTACATGCCGCCTCAATACCAAGGATAATATGTAACTGATACATGCCTCATACATACCATCAATACACAGAACAATAAACAAGGGACATGCAGAAAAACGTATTCAGAGTTTGGTATTGATTTTTTTTTATATAAAAATGCTCTTAAATTTTAATAAAATCAACTTATAGCCCTTTGTGTCAATATTATGTATAATTAACTCTACATATATAAACATAGCATAGGAGAAGAGATAAATTTCGTTTTAGGGTACTATCAATAATTGTGAAATATTGTCGTCGAAATACGTCGATGCTGAGGAAGGCATGTGCTCGAAAGAAAAAATCCATTAACATGGTAAGATTTTAAATGTAAATTTTATGATAAATGAAACTAGGGGAAACTTTTCTTGAAGTATTATATATTAAAAAAATCGTCGTGATAAATTCATTTTAAACATTGTTACCTATTTTATATTTAGCCGTTACTTAAAAAGCTCGTAATCATACAAAAACTCATTTTTTTTTAACCCTAGAAGTTAACTTTGACTATATTAGAGTTCAAAATTCACTTAATTCAGAAATTATTTTCTACTATGTACTATAAGCAAATTATATATCAAATTAACGGTATCATTTTTTTTATCAATTATTCGCATCCCTACTCCCACTTCCACTAGGTCGTCCCAAAATTCTTCTAGCATATGTTCCGGGATTTTGAAAGGACTTATGGCTAAAACTGTATCTGGAATGAAAAAAGTTAGTGTGTTTAATTTTACATGATTACAACGCAACAAAATAAATAAATCCAAATGCACGTCTGTGTTAATTGTTAAATCATAATACCTGATTGAAATTGCATCTATTGTTAATTTGTTTTCAAACAAACATTTAAAAAGTTAGCTCAGCTGTTACAATGCGAGTTTTCTATCATTTTTTTCCTATCTATGCTGATAGCCTGAGAGGCTATTTCAGCTTCTCCTTGACGTGTAGGTAAGCCGACGGGGCTCAAACCGGAGTGTTGCTAACACTGGCCCCAGCAAGAGCAGTGCTTCGCAGAATCTACCACCGGATCGGAAACGCGACCCACTGAGAAGATCCGGCGAGAAACTCAGTGGGCTGTCTATGGGTTAATTTACTCGTCGAGCCCTTCGTCGCAAGCGACGTGTTCGGCGAGGACGGTGGCCGGCTTTCTATCATAGTACACTAACAAAACCCTAAAAAACTTAACCTGTGTATCATAGATGTAACAAAAACAAATATCCAGATTTCACAAATTATTAAATAGCGATAAAAATTTAGTTTAATCTCGTGCTTATTTCGCAGCCAATGACTCTAAAATCTGTAAAGTAACTACTACTCAGAATTTTAGAAATGATAAAATCAATCGTCATTTGTACAATGTTTGAAGAAGTATCATTACAATGGAGCAGTTACCACCGTACTACTTCTTCGTTTGAAAAGTGGATCAGCCGCAACACAATACAATTTAAACATCGACTTCATGTCTCAAGGTGAGGGATAGATATCACGTTGTGGTATATACGAGCTCCGGACACTACTTAACATAGAGTCCAAAAAAATATTCTACTTCTGGTGCTGTTGACGCGGTTTGTTCTGCGCCTGTGGGTTTGTTCGCATTCACCGATATCCTGCTTAATTACTCTTGGATGGAAAATGGAATCCTGCTTAGCAAAGTATTCCAGAAAAATCGATATTTCGACATAACATCTCACGGAGGGAGCACTAAATTGATTTCGTTTTCGATTTATAAATCCTCCCAAATAGATACTTACTAAAACTATTGATTTGGCATGTTTCTAATTTTCGTTTGGAAAAATAAAAACATTTTTGCTTATTATGGATTACATAATTAATTAATTACTAACTTACAATTTACATGTACATACATATTATCATGTATGTTTATTTAGATGAAGTAACCAACAGATGTTATAAACATAGTAACATCACAAAAAACATAATTTATAACAAAATAATTTCAACTACAAAAATTCTAGCAAACAAGTTTCAACCTACTTTTGAAATCGGATATCTTGTTGTATACAAATTTCTTTTGTCTGGAACGAACATCTATGAATCGAAAGCCAATTTTCTTAAACAGTTTTTCAATAACACGATCCGGTTCCTGAAACCAATGTAAGTAATTAATTATGTAGTACGACAAAAGAATACAGCGATTGAATTATTTTAAGACATTTTAATTTTTCCAGTAAATTGTACTAATCAGTCTGGTAATAATTTTCTCCTCTCCGCCTATCGATGTGTCAACGATATTCCAACATAGTCGCACGTGGGACATTCATATTAAAGACAAAACTAAGTATCAGAAAGCCTTTTTTTAATCAAAATTCAATAATATGAACTTAGTAGCTACCGAACATTTTTGAAATGAGCAATAAGCTTGTAATATTTATTTTCAATTATTTAAATCCCCGTATTTTATTTTACTACACAAGGCAATGCTTCCATAGCAGAAGCCATTCGTGAATACAATGACATTAATATATCTATATATATAAAAGGAAGTCGTGTTAGTTACACTATTTATAACTCAAGAAGGGCTGAACTAATTTGGATGAAAATTAGTGGGGAGGTAGCTTAGAACCAGGAGAAGGACATAGGATACTTTTTATCATGTTCCCGTGGGACGTGACATAAAACGTGGTATAACAAAACGCAACTGATATGGAATGACAAAACGTAACTGACAGCTAAACGTAATGTAGTCTATGGTTATTTATAGTATAGTTTTGAAGTTGACCGGTTGATGTGTTTGTTTCGAATTTCTATTAGCTTATTTTGCCGAGATAATTATTAAGAAAGCCATGCCGCGATCAACACGATCAATTTTTTCCCGACGAAGCCGTAATGCAGCTATGATTTGAAACATTGCGAGTGAAATAAAAATATAAGAATAATAATTACAACTAAAATAAATGACCAATAAAGAATCATTGAAACACTTGCTTCTTTTAATTTACATTAATTATCCAAATAAAAAAATTATCTTGATAAAATCAAAAGTCTGCTCATTTATTGCCGCCTCTAAGGCGGAATAAAGTTCGCCGGGTCAGCTAGTTTAAAATAAAAATATTATCTATACTAATCATCGATATATTACCACATACTAATATATAAATCTACAGTGGTTTTTACAGATGTTCCGTTATAACTACTGAACCATGCATCCGATTGACTTGAAACTTGGTATCCGTGTAGAAAATACATGTAATTAATGGATAGGCTAATTTTTATATGATTGTAAATAATAATGTTAATTTTAAATGCGCAGTGAAGCGGGCGAGTACAGCTAGTTATTAATATATTTAAAATAAAAATATTATTACCATACTATCATGATAATGCGAAACAAATTGATTTAAATCTTTAAGCCACCAGGAAAAAATAATTACAAAACAGTTAATAAATCTGAATTCATCGTAGCTTATAGGAGAAAATATTATGTCTATCCGTATTAAATGAAGTAACAATACAGGTATTCAAATCCTGCATTGATACTGGAAACCTAGTTTTCTAAAGAAATAGGTACTTCTTTGGAGTTCAAGAGTAACTTCGACAATTAAAGAATAACGACGTAGGTATAATAAAAAGAACCTGTATAAGTGCTGGTAACAGGAGGCTGAGGCTATTTCGGCGGTGAAATAATCACGCATCTCGCTTTGAAGAATGAGAGACTTCGACGTTGTGTCTTAAGCTGCGTGACGTATTGATGTTTTAATTCATGTTTGTTTACGAGCGATAAACATTTAACAAAAAATAAATAATAGTTTAAAAAAACTAAAAAAAAACGCTTTTAGAAAAAATCTTTTTTCTTACACAATTTAGATTTTTTTCTTACACTTTTTAAATCAAATTTATTAAAAAAAATTTCTATTTTTTAGTTGGATTTTCAATTTTTTTTTCATTTTTTATGTGAATTTCAAATTTTTCTTTTTTTTTTTAAATATTGAATGTCATCGGTCCATAATAAATATGCCAAATTTTGAGTTAATCCGACGTTTTGAAGGGGATCAAAATTATGTCAAAACATTCCGTTACATACCTACTAACATACATACGTCTGAAGCTAATAAAATCGTCATAATAAAATAATGTAATAAAATAATGCACTGTAACCAACTATTTATTGCGGTAAACTCTTAGTAATTTATTTTCTTCATATTAGAACAGATAGAACAACGCTGTAAAACTTAAAGAAAAACAGTTGTTATTATTGGTGATTTAAGGTTATTACCATGCAATCATGATAAGGCGAAAGAAATAGATTGATATCCTTAAGCCATGCAGTCCATTTGGGTGTGTCTTTGAGTCCTTCAAACATACTATATATTGGCGAATATGCGAGAAAGGTTAAAAGGCATTCTCCGTCATCACGCATCAGATTATGAATATTTGTAAATCCTTTTCTGAAAGAAAAAACAGCAGAATATTATTCTACTAATATATTATCGGATAATAGATTGATGACGCAATGCAGTGCATCTAACAGTATGAACGCAAATTGCTATTTGCTCGAGGAAAACATTACCGGTGAGTGGCAGAAATAGACCGAATAAGTATGAACTCCACACCCATTTGTTTACCATATCCCACATCACCAAACTTTCGAATACATTTTAATTTTGACGGAAGTACTTAAATTCTGTTCAAATCTGTGGCTAAGTTTCTCAGTATGGAAAGAAAGACTGATTACTTTGAACTGGCTTCAACCATAAAAATAGTACACGCATAAGACTCACTCCTGATTCTGCATCCAATGTAATGCGTAAAATGAGAAAACATGATCGAATTTTCCTTTCAGCTCATCGGGAATATCATCTTCTATATTAAGTACAGTAAATGCTGTCGTCTTATTTCCGTAACGCCCTTCGGCGTGCTTGACCATTCTCTCACTGATATCGCAGCCCAACAAAATCTTTCTACTTTTTGGTAAGTATGATCTCAGGATATCAGTGACACTTCCATCGCCACATCCTATGTCTAATATACTTTCTCCCGTTTCTTTCCAGTTTAATCTTGACGAATACTCATTTAAAGTGTCAGCTGCATCCTGCCTCTGAATACTGTTACTATTTTCGTATAACTCTGCATCGTCGTTCATGAAAATCCTGAGAATGAAATAGAATTTTCGAAGATACAATCTAAATTATTTTTAGTAAGTTAAGTTGACAGAAAGACAAAAAAAGATCGCCCATTAACAATATTAAACATTGCCAACATGTTGCTACCATGAACACCTTCGAACCCGTTTTACTTCACATGACTTCAGAAACCTCAAATTATTTCTTTACAATTTAGATAGAAATGTGCAATAACATATTGTAGATCTTTTAAATTTTTTATAAAAGGCAAAACACAGAAAAGGAAGTTCGCGCGCAAGATAGAAAGTTCACATTCCCAGTTGTCAAGGAATATACTATTCTAAAATATTATTTTATGGAGTCTTGATAGATACAATCTTTAAAAAGTGTTTACCTACCTATAGTGTAACCTATGTTGATAGACGAGCCAAAGATTTAAAAATAATAATGGAAAACATTATTGACATATTGCCTACTTGAGTCGCTCCACCTCAAGTACGGTGGCTTAAAAACACTCAATGCATTCTCAATAATCTATATCTACAGCGTGATTCTATTCATCTATCTATTCTATATCAGACTATATCTTGACAGGGAAGATCGAGGGAAAGAGACCGCGCGGGCGCAGTCCGACAAGGTGGTTCGACCAAATCCGCACCACACTAGGGATCCCATTCCACGACGCCTTTCATGCGGCCAATGATCGGAGGCGCTGGCGGGACATCACAAGGAGTAAAATCATGTCGAATTATAATGGTCACGACCCTCAGCAGTGAGGAAACGACGCGAGGAGGAGGACAGTGTGATTCTTTATAATGTGCACATATCGAAATGAGGGAATCTATGCTTAATTTTATCGAGGGAAAAATATTAAAAAAAGCTAAATTTTTCTTATTTTTTTTGTTTGTGGAATTTTTTTAATTTTTGTTCACTACTGTGACTCTGGTGTACACAAAACTGTGTAACTTTTGAACTAAATGATCTATCGCGGTTAAACAAATTTCATATTGATTGGAAGTATTTTTAAGCGTCCCGGAACTGTAGGACCAATATTTATAATTTAAAAAAAGGCACTTGTTGACTAGACTAATAAATAAATAATAGTTTAAAAAAACGAAAAAACACGCTTTAAATAAAATTCAACTAAAAAATAGAAAATAAATTTTAATAAATTTAAATTGAAAATAGTGTAAAAAGTGTAAAGTATAAAATAGTGTAAATCGTGTTTTTTAGTTTTTATTAACTATTATTTATTTTTCATTATTTAGTTAAATTTGCTATAAAAGCGTATTTTTTAAAATATAAAGTACTTTAACATCAATTCCTGCCTTATCGACTATAGATAAAAATTATAAAAATTGGCAAAAATATTATTTTGCAAATTGAATAATGGAATAACCTTATCAAATTAGTGTTTTGTCATCGGTCCTCAATAAATCTACAAAGTTTGAATGAAATCTGGCCGTTTAAAGTGGGTCAAAATCACATCTAGAGGAGTCAGTTACAAACATACATACAAGTGAAGCTAATATAAAGCGTGTAATAAAATAGATAACAATTTTTTTTTTAATGATTTAGGTTCTCCGCATTGCGGAAAATAATATGTTTTCTTTTTAACGTTAATTTAACCATGCGTAAATAAAATTCTATATTAAAATACCTGTGCGAATTTCCGTTGTCGAATTGATTTTGTCCAACCATAATGAGTATATTCCACACAATACGCTGTGAGTCAACGGGGGGGTGGTATTTATAACGCGTTTTAGAGATCCTCAAGATTTTACTTTCGTAGAAAAAACATTTAAAAAAAATTATGTATTTTTTCAATAATACTCTAACGTAAGACTGCATAGAGCGCCATGGCGCCCACGATCTATTTTTAATGCGCCCTCGCTGGACTAATGTAAATGTATGATAGCCAGAGCGATTTACTTACTCTTGTCAAACGGTGATATACAGTAAGTAGTCAGTTGAGTTTAGGATTGTGCATCATAGATTAGCAGTTTGTTAACCTTGAGCGTATCTAATAACAGACACGTATTTTTTGTTAGTGTGTGATCGTATTTCGAACAGATAACGCGTGGACTGTGCATTTAAAACTACCAAGTAATCCGAAATAATTATTTTCTTTCAATATCGAACAAAGCTTAATGACTCGCATTAAGATAATTGTTTAAGGACCGGGAACTCTAAATATATCCACAATTATAAGAAATTACCTGAAAATATGGACACCAAAGTTTCACACTGAATTATATGTATCATTATGTATGTATGACACCAACAAAATAAAAGTTATAAAAAATCAGTTTTTTTAATGCCTATTTATACCTGTTGATTATCTGCAAAATATGCGCCCTAGGTGATTTTCAAATTTAGTATTGCGCCCTTAAGGACAAACAGGTTGCCGACCCCTGGCATAGAGTATGGAAAGTTAAGATGTTAATTCCTTCCAACTTACTTTAATGTAGTTTTCGTTATTGGGTATGTACAATGCTACAACAAAGCGCAACGAACAAAATAACAACGACACACTACTATACAATATACTAAAAACGAATTCAGAATAATAATGTTCACACTAATGGATAATGATAAAAGCGGTTCGGTCCTGGCGCTTTTTCTATTAATTATAAATGGCCGAAGACCATAAAACTATATAGATGTATCTACACAGGGTCGGCCATCTTGAATAGTGGTGCGTGATACAATAGACGCACCGTTGTTCATCTTGGAGACGTCATCCGTGTATTAGTTACAAGCGGTTTCACTGTTGATCGTCGCAGGTTGGTACGAACGATATGACATAGGCATCATACGATGTGGAACTGCATTGAGTCAAGTTCGAGTACTTGCCTACTCGCTACACCTTAAGAATTTTACTGCTTGAACTAGACTCTCTATAAGTAATGAGATGCATTGGGACTACAAATATTGTTTCCTTACCCATTTGCTGCTAGCCTAAGGAGCTATTCTAAAAACGCGCGGACGGGTCAGTGAGCTCACGGGTTCGCTCGTCCAACTCTTCGTCGTAATCAACGAGTTTGACGAGGACGGTAACCGCTGCTTGAAGAGCCTAAAGACACCAAGAGTGGATCCGGGGGATTTGACAAGACCTGTTTCGCGTGACGACGGCTTTGCATTGCCCCGTAGGCTGAGTGAGATAAGAAATTAGCGGCGACCAAGGTAAGTGTGCTATCAAGTCGCGCCGCTTTGTCAAAGTAGTTTTTTCTTTTTATTGCATTTGTAGGCAGACGAGCGTACGGCCCACCTGATGGTAAGTGGTTACCGTCGCCCATGGACTTCAGCAATGCCAGGAGCAGAGCCAAGCCGCTGCCTACAAAACGGTATCTTAAGGTAAGGTCGATACTTACGTATCGATTCAAAATTTAGATTGTCGTGAAGATCGACCTTCCTCACGTACCATGGTGCTCCGATGGCTATCTTGCAGAAACGGGATTGGATAACCTGGAGAGACTTTACGTGTATGCGGGCCGCGCGGGCAAACACTACACTTGCACAAGTCATGAGAATTCCGCAGAAACCAATGCGTTCTTTCAAAACTTTGATTGTAGTTGCTGATTTCATATTTTTGACTGGAGTAATGTTTATAAACTTTTCAAAATATCTATTAATATATATACATAATATACATACATATATGTAACAGTTTCCTGCTTAGGTCCTGACAAAATTTCCTAAATGGACTGCGTGGTGGTGTGAAACCAACGTTTTCAATGGGACGCAGTTCTCATTTACATTTACCCCATGGTGGCTTGTTCTAAATCACTCTAAATCTGAAGCTCATTCTAAATCATATCTATCAAATTCTGGAAGTCGATTCCAAAGCCTTGCTATAAAAGATACCAAGTCCCTTTTTATAAGTGTCGCTCGAACACCATCACAATCAGTCAGTACAATAAAACATATACCGAAAAGAGAGATACTAAATCGGCTTAATGACGTTATTATAGTCAAGGTTTCGAGTTAAAAAAAGTGGTATCACCTGGCGTGATTTTTCGACTAAAATATGACACTTGCTATAGGATGCCTTTACCGTTACGTTGAAGTATTTAGAATATCAGCCAAGCCACATTTACATAATGTCTTTATATAGTTCAGTCTTCGCCAGCAGATTATACAAAGCAGACAAGAACTGTTTATACGGCAACTCCCTGATTTGTGAAAAGGATTTTTCTCTACGTTCGTTCCATATCCACTCTTGGTCCTTCTTAAGAAGTTATGTTAGTAGCTCAACAACCAATGCGTAGTTTTGATATATCTTCTGAAAAAACGTAACAATAATACCAACTGATTAACGTAGTTCATGTTGGTTTTTGAGATTAACACAAATTAGACATCGTTTCGGTCTTTCTGGACCAAGCTCGTCAGCACTTTGCACTAACCTTAAACCTCGAAGAAAAAGATACATTTGCTATTTTCAAAGCAATCCCTCCTTCTCGCAAAAGTTCCTGTTTCTTCCCTTAATCAAATCATTAATTCTTCAAAATTATTCGTCAGTTATCATCCATATCAATGAAAACATATACGATTCTGAATTACGCCAGTATCGTGTTTGTAGTACTTATAAATACCAACGTATATTTTCCAATCCAATGGCATCGGATTATATTGTAATTGATAGTGTGGAGTCATGAATAAGGTTTTGCGACGTTATCTCGGTATTTGGTTGTAGATAGATCTAAGGATGTGAATATCGTATTTCCAACTAGCCAGTTTAGTAAGTCCTCAATTCTAAGTAAAGGGTAGTTATTCTTTTCTGTCTTATTATTTAGGGCGCGATATTGTATCGACAGGTGCCCTACAAGCATGAAGTGCCATTTCGTAATCGAAAAATCCTGTTAGACTTTACAACCAGAACATGAGAGACTTTGAAGTAGCACGGAGTCGTTATTTTATAAATATAACGGCGATTACGAAGTTGCAATCGCCAGGTAACATTTTTTTTTCCTACCTAAGCTGCTAGCCTTAGCGGAACCTTAACTAGTAGGTGAGCTCACGGGGCTCAAACCTGACGACGTTGCTAACACGAACCCTAGCAAGAGCCGTGCTCCGCATAATCTACCAACGGATTGGAAACGCGACCCACTGATAGTGGAGCACCGTTAGTGGATCGGGAGGATCCGAAATGACGAGTTTGGGGCGACGTCGACTGCTTTCCATTCTTTCCGCAGGATCGGGAATGTAGTTACCGGCGGCCACGATGAGAGGGTTCTCGTGTCGTGCCGCTTTATCAAAGTGGACGGGTAACAAATAGTATTATTGTCCGTCGCTTCGTACCGACTCGTTGACGTAATAAGAGACTTATCTCGCAATAAACGGGAACTGTTCGTAATTAATTCACTAGAATAACTGTTGCCGTGTGTTAAGAGCTTTTAGTTTATAATTTTTGAATATTCTCCGCAACATTAACCGATCCGATAGAGGTTTTCATTAACTATATCCGGTTTTTAAGTGAGCGAGTGTTCTTTCAGAACGGAATGCCTTGACATACCATGTACAACAAACATGTCTACGAAATTTCTACACTTTACCAACCACAGCTATTTCATCGATCGAGTAATATTCAAGACATCAAGAACTCAACTATGGCTGTGATTAGTAATTTTGCGTTGTTTTCGCAAATCACTGTTTCCCTAAATGCAAGTGACATTTCAAAAGAATGCCATTAGCATTAGTCTGATTTATTTATTCAATTTGAAGCGTATCCATTCCAAGACCAGTTTTTTTTGTCGTCAGTAGAGCAATTTAAATGCTGATACCCGGTGTAGAATTCGTAAGTTTGTTATTGGATAAACAATAAATTTCTGTCAGACCTATTGTACCCTTGGAGTTTCCAATTTTAACTGACCTAAAATATTTAAGGACCTGTCCAGGCTCTGAGGATTGCGCTACCTGTAGCCCTCCACCCTCCTCCACTTCAACTATACGGTCATTCGGACGACCTAGGACAGTATGAAATTCCAACCTTCAACCTCGGACATTAGGAAATTTCGACCCTCTATCTCGGACCATACGAAATTCCAATATAGATATTTGATGCTGGACCTCGGACCAAATAAGTACACCCTCGGTTTACGGCTAATTATTTTCCATTTAATTTAACAATTTATAATCCATTGAGTGGCATTTTTTTGGAATTCCAAAGTAGCAGATATACATGTAAAGGAAAACCTTCATAGTCTAAAACTCTGTAGTTTTATAAAAAGGATTTTTCTTATATGTCATTCAGTGAAGTTTGACATTCAGTAAAAAGAAAGTTCAGTTTATTAAAAATAATAATTTTATTAAATTAAGGGCTTTCACCTAAGAATCATATTATTTAGTGTACATAAATTGCTTTATCTGGTACACTTCAAGAAAAAGTCCGGCTTCTGCCCTCCCTCAGTCTGTAATGCCAGTATTTACGTGCATCGCCCAGCGTGTTTGCCAGTGCGGAAGTAAACCAAAGTTTATGATAGTCATAAAACTAATATTTAATTCATAAATTATTCTACGAGTCAATAGTCTGTCCACTTTAGTAATATTGGCTCTAAATAAATATATTTTTATCATATTTCAAGTTCAATTGAAAATAGCTATGTAAACATTTCGATAGGCATGTTATCCATAGGCATGTTTGTTAATAAATTATATTTGATAAAAAATAAGTCTCATCAAGTTATCTGATGGGTGAAGGTCGATCTCTTACAGCTCTTGGACTATAATATTAATCACTGAATAGAACAAAAGATTGCACTGAATAGAACAAGAGATGCTATTATGAAAAATTAAATGAAATTTAAAACTCTATATTTTTATTTAAGCATTTAATTCAAAGGTGGAAGAAAGATATCTAATATTAATTTACATAATTACGGAAAATACAAGTCTAACTGTATATTACATACAAATAAATATAGTTTAATCACATAAAATTTCATTAAGTAAGAAGCACATAAATTCAGTGAGACTTATAAAATTAAATATATTTGAAGTATGTATATATACATACTTACAGTACGGTACATGTTTTAAATAACTGTACTGTAGTCAGTTTTAGTTTCTTCATTTGACAATGCTACAAGTCAATACATTACAAATAACAGCCTTACCTATATGACACTGCGTATTTTAATGTCACCCAAACAAACTACTTAGTTGTATATATAGGTACATATATGTATGTGAAAGAGGAAGAAAGCATTTAGAGAAAGCAAATTTTTTTTTCTTGTACAGTACGTAATCTAAAATCTGCGGTTAACAATATCTACGTATTTATGGAACTTTATGACATTTACTGTGTAAATATGAGCACATTCGAATAATATACAACTGTCGTACTATTACATCTCTAGCTTGTATAGATATATATATGAATACCGGTACCATAAGCTTAAAACCTTCTTAAGAAAAACAGGGGAAATTAAGTCACACTTGCCGGTTTATTCCGGACCGTATCGCAGTCCGCAGCCGTCGACGCGTCGTTCCGTCCTCCTGGTGCCAGCGCGCTAGAGTGACAGTAGCGTGCGGCGCAGCCTCAACCCCCTTAGGTCGACCCGTGACCATCACCTGGAGGAGACTGCCTCCTCATAGGGGCCGGAGCTGGACAAACGCCCTCCTCCGACCCCCGGCTCGGAGGCGGCGGCACGGCACCGAGAGTGAAGAAGAGCTCTGCCTCTCCCGTTCCGCCGCCTCCTTCTGCGAGATGGTGGACTCGCAGAAGTCGAGCATCGCCTGCCAGGACTCGTCGCTGCCGCATCGCAGCCACGACGGTCGGAAGCGACAAGTCTGGTCCTATTTTTGCAACGAGGACACGGCGCTGCTCCGCGAAAGCTGGGCAGTACGCGAGCGTGTGCTCCACCGTATCCTCGTTGCAGCCACTGCAGTGGAGGCACTTCGACGTCGGCTCCCTTCGGGCGACGAGGTGCAGGTAGCGACCGAAACAGCCGTGTCCCGTGAGCACCTGCGTCGCTCGGAAGGTGAAACGTCCTCGGTCGCGATTCACCCAGTCCAAGGTGACCGGGCGGATCGCCTTGACGGTCCGTCGCCCGTAGGCGGGGTCCGGCAGGCGGCAGCCCACGCCTCGAGCACGGCACGCTGAGATTGAAACTTCCGCGCTCGAACTTCCGCCGCACCGGGACGCGGCTCCCCCCTGGAGCGGAGATCGCATCGCCACACGTAATCCGCAGCGAGCGCCTCCGCTTCCAGGTCCCAGGGAGGCGTCCCGGCGAGCACGCACGCCGCCTCGAACGAGACGGTGCGGTACCCGCGAACCGCTCTGACCGCAATCGCCCGCTGCAGACATCGCAACGCCGCGACGTTGTCGCGGGTCAGGGCGTGGCACCACACGAGAGCGCCGTACAGTGCCATCGACCGCACCACCCCCGTGTAGAGGCGGCGCACCACCACGTCAGGCCCCCCGACATTCGGCAACAGCCGACTCAGCGAGCCGGCGGCCGCCATCAGTCGAGGACCTAATCTTTCAAAGTGAGCGCGGAAGCTCCAACGACCGTCCAGTACGAGATCAAGGTACCGCAACCCGGTCGCCGCGATCTCGACGCGAACGCCTCTGATCACGAGGTGGGCCACCTGAGGCGGCGCTTTTTCCGGGCCCCTTGAAACAACAGGGCCTGGGATTTATCGAGCGCCACCTCCAGACTCAGCCTTCGGATCCTGCCGATGACCTAACATAACCTTAGCTAACCTAGCATGGGGGAGACAGCAAGCCGCGCTCCTCGCTAGAGTCCTCTCACCGTCTCCCCTTTATTTACAATTTATTATGGGGAGAGGACTGCAGCGGGTATAAAACACCTCATCCCTAAAGGGGATGGGGGTTAGGGACTAAATGCCCCTAATGGAAATGAGGCTGTCCCCATACGGGGGACACGCCAAACGGGCAAGTGGCTTAGGACTAGAGGCCGGTGAAACTCAGCTCCGAAGGGGCGCTCATAGGTCATAGGCCTCACAGCCGGTGAGGACCTTTATCTCCGAACAATCATCGGGTTTACCAGTAGCTCCCGCCGGAACGCCTTACCATCTGGTGGTCTGACATGCAGCGGGACTATGTTGTGGAGATGCTTATGGGAGTCGAAAACGGCCCCCATGAGTCACAAGCTCACTAAGCGACTCCGCACCCAGGTCCCGGGCGATAAAGTCATTTCTGACGTACCGCCCGGCCCCGACGATAGTACAGAGGGAAAGACGACGACAACAGGTGGTACCAGGCTGCAGCAGCGTATGTGAAGCAGGAACGGACGTATGTCTTGTAAATGGCGAGCCTGGTCCTGGTCGGAAGCCCGGACGCAAGTATCGGCCGCAACAAGAACCTGGCTGCGCGAGTCTGACCGATAACACGGTTGACATGCGCGGCCACGCTCAAGGAGCGGCCGATGTCGCATCCAAGATACCGGACCGTGGTCCTAAACTCGACATTCACACCTCGGAGAGTGAGTTTGTTTGGGACGACTCTGATACGGACCGGATCGTAGAGCAATGCCGCGGTCTTTCCCACATTGACCGCGACTCTCCAACGGTCCAGCCTCTGGAGCAGTACATTCAAAAGCCTCTGCATCCTCATAATGGCTGCAGAGGGGAACGGAGAGGATGCGAAGTAGGACGGAGTCGTCTGCGAACAAGACCAACTTCACGTCCTCCTCCCACGTCCGAAGGTGCCCTCCACGGTGGGTATATCGTTTGTGCAGAAGGCGTATAGGAAAAAGATAGATACATATCATTTCGCTCCAAAGATATATATCACTCATTTAGCTCACTAGCTTATTTAGATCACTAGCTCAGTGATCCAATTCAATTGATTAGTCTCTTAATTAATTCATTTCTTCGTCTAGCTCTAGAACATTTAGCTCAGTATACATATATCACTCACTTTGTATTGGAATATTTACAATGGTCAGTTCATTTTGTAACTGTCAACAATATTTTTTTTGAAATAGCATCGCATTATTCATAATATTAACTTCGCAAATTAATGGCTACCTTTTTATGTAAGAATAAAGCAAATAATATATAAATTTGGTTTTAACAATATATGAGTTAGGTTAAGCTTTCCTCCTATAGAAATAAAGTACATTTTTCCTTGACAGCCCAATACGTCGAAACGAAATTAGTGTGAAATGAACGGCTATTCTCATCAGCGGGCCACACAATACATCTATAACACTCATTCATTCTTCTTTCATTCGCTCATCAATTCACGATACATATCATGAGACAAATAAGCTAGTGATCTAGTGAGCTATAACTGAGATACTAATACATTTGGAGCTACTATGAGCTAGTGATACATTCTATCGTACATCATACATTCTTTGCAGTTTCCAAGGACCGCCAAAGACCATGCACGAACAAGATGAATTGGGAGTAATTATTGAGATTAAGTAATTGGGAGCTTAAGCCATACTTTTACAAATTCATCAGAGATATGTTATTGTGTCTATTAGATTATACAAAAATTCACTTAAATTTAGAAATTATTTTCTAGTGTGTACTATAACCAGATTATATCTCATGGTGAGAGTGTCATTTTTTTTATCAATTATTCCGTAATTTACTCCAACTTCCATGAGGTCATCCAAAAATTCTTCTCGAAGATGTTCTGGGATTTTGAAGGGACTTATTGCTAAAGCTGTATCTGAAGGGAAAAAAGAGTAGATATTAATTTATATTATATTAATGTTATATTTAATTTTATACAACAAATTAATCAATATGCATGCGGAGTCTCTTTTATAGCCTAAGCAAGTAGACGAGCATGCAAACCACGTGGTGGAAAGCTTTCAAAAATGTTTTTTCTATCATATTGCGTTGATGAAACCTAGAAAATATATAAACTAGCATTTTCTTCGGAATTAGTTTAGGGTTTCATTAATTACATATAGTTTAAGCTCGTCTTTATTATCTTAGTTAGTGATACCAAAACTTGTAAAGCACTTATTCCGAAATTCACAAATTAATGTTGAAACGGTGAAACAGCTGTTATACAGTCCAATCGAGACTTTGAACTCATGTCTCAAGATATATGGCGGTGTTCGAGTTGTTATGTCTATGGGCTCTGGTTGCAAGGAAGTTAATGCAAATTATAGGCGTATCAAAATTGACTGGTACAGTCAGCTTTTGGAGTTTTCACCTTGAGAATTAGCAGTTCCCGGTAAAACAATTTGATGAGCATTAAAATCGAGTGTCGACAAAAAAGTGCTCCTTTTCAGTAAATTTAGATTTTTAATTTTTTTTAAATTTTGATTTATAATAGACTTTATAACATAGCTCTTAGTCTAGATTAGTAAAATGTCTTCTTGACATTTCGATTTCACTACATATTGAGTTAGTGCACCAAAATTAGACATAGATATAGTTGTTGCAAAGTACGAGCACGCGTATAATTAGAAACACTTGTTATCAATAAAGAAAGTATAACTTCAACGTACAAATGTTCCTAAAAAATATACAAATTCAATAATTAATAATCACGCAATAATATACCTAACCACTCAAATAAAAAACTCATTAAATGCATAAAAGTATGAAACATATCTTACTTTTAACTACAAAATGAGTCTTACACATATAGGAGTTTATTTTCGTTACTGGCCGCTTGGACGACTAATTAGAAACATTTTAAAAAAGCATCCATAGCTCGTACCACAACCCTGCCTATTTCTGCCGTGATTACTGGTGGTAGGACCTCTTGTGAGTCCGCGCGGGTAGGCACCACCACCCTGCCTATTTCTGCCGTGAAGCAGTAATGCGTTTCGGTTTGAAGGATAGGGCAGTCGCTGTAACTATACTTGAGACCTTAGAACTTATATCTTTTTTTTTATTGCTTAGATGGGTGGACGAGCTCACAGCCCACCTGGTGTTAAGTGGTTACTGGAGTCCATAGACATCCGCAACGTAAATGCGGTAGGTACCACCGCCCTGCTTATTGCTGCCGTGAAGCAGTAATACGTTTCGGTTTGCAGGGTGGGGCAGCCGTTGTAAATAAACCTGAGACCTTAGAACTGATGTCTCGAGGTGGGTGGCGCATTTACGTTGTAGATGTCTATGGGCTCCAGTAACCACTTACACCAGGTGGGCTGTAAGATCGTTCACCCATCTAAGCAATAAAAAAAAATCCATTTTAGACTGGCCAGCAAATAGTCCGGACTTAAACCCGATAGAAAGTCTTTGATATATTGTTAAAAAGAAATTCTCAAAGAAACGTAACACCAGTCAAACCGAGCTACGAATATATATGAAGCATTTGTTGAAGCATGGAATTCAATCCCCTAGAAAAATATATGACATTGATTGAATCAATGCCACGTCGTTACAGTGCTGTTGTTGAAAATAAGGGATACGCCATGGTGCCACTAAATATTAATTACTAGCTGACCCGGCAGACTTCGTAGTGCCTCAGTCGATAAATAAAAGACACATCAAGGGGACACATCAAAGGAAAAACAAAATTGTTTGTTTTTATATAATTCCGAGTTTTTTTTATATTTTCTCAACTTTTAAACCTTCTCTGGACTTCCACGAATAATTCAAGACTAAAATTAGCCAAATCGGTCCAGCCGTTCTCGAGTTTTAGCGAGACTAACGAACAGCAATTCATTTTTATATATATAGATAGATAACTATTGGTAGACTGTGGATAGTAGCTATTTCGTAAATAACAATACTAATTACTAATACTTAAAAAAATATTGTTTTTTATACTTTTTTGTTGTTGTTTCTAATTAGTTGACCATTATTGTTCATACCTTAAAACTGATTTATATGTTTGTCCATAATGTAATATTAAAACTGCACTTGTGTAGTGAGATTTATATTGATTTTCTAATAAATAGTAAATCATTGAACATATTGTTGTCCTATTTATTGTTTAATTTCAAAATAAAAACGATTGCGGTGAAGTATCTTACACAATGTCAAGGACCGTTGGTAGTGTTTCTAATTATACGACCACCACTGTATATGCCTAACAACAGATTGCAATATTTGTATTAATCATGTTATTTAATCTATATAAAATATTTTACCGCATTAATGTGAATAAATATGAATTAAAGGATGTATGAGCATGCTTATAGTATTATGAGATATTTTTCTTACCTACTCCCTCTTCGATCAACAATGTTAGTATTGTAGTACTCCCTTTACTATATCATATTATATTAAATAATATTTATTATATTAAATAATACTACTTTACTATAAAATATACTTTTATAGTCAGTTTATGCTCAAGTCGCGCGAATATTTTTAAACTTTTATATTGAAATTAAATCGGCATTCTTCTTCTTATAGATTGCATTATAAATTAATCATGAACATACGATTTATGTAGATATCACGTATGTTAATTTAACAGTGATATTCGACTGATTGTTTATACCTTATATAGTTATATAGATTTTTTTAAATATAACTCTATAAAACCAAACCATCTACAAACAAATTTCAACGTACTTTTGAAATCCGATATTTTGTAAACAAATTTCTTTTGTCTGGTACGAGCATCTATAAATCGGAAGCCGACTTTCTTCAACAGTTGCTCTATAATAAGATCTGGTTCCTGAAACAAGAATAAGTAATTGAAAAACTAGTACATTCGACAAAGAATTCTCGACAAATGTATATGCGAAAAAAACGCGAGATTAAACCGTAAACGAAGTTTTAATTGTATATTACGAAAGTCGAAGAAATACCTATTATCATGAGGACTTTATTTTGTATTAAAAGTCAGTATTTTGAACCCGATAAATACCTACAAAATTTTGAACTCTATAATTAAATTTGAATAGTGAAATTAATCATGACTATAAAACAACAAAAAAATGGGTTGTCTGTAAAATCGGTTTACTGACGATAGTTGAACGTGACAACGCCATAAGAAAATACTGATGGAATGGTTTCATTTTTCAATTATCGCAATTATCGTTGGTATAAGCAATTCACTTTTCACTGAACTTCATACTTGACGTAAGCATGTCAATGTATTATTGTATAGCAGCTGTCCACGCGGATGCATCGCTCACTCAAGTACGAGAGAGACAGATGTCGAACGCTGCCGAACGCGGAGGCCGATTGTGCCTCTTTGTCGCTCGTTGCGCGCTCTCGCTTGCAGTTCGAGCCTTAAATGAATCGCCTCAGAGCGAGGTAACGCCGCATGAGTCATGTTTTTTCGTGCGTGCAGCCGGCTCCATCGGATTATAATACGTTGTCACGTCAAAAAACCTTATAAGAAAGTTCAAAGTCACTCAAAAAGCTATGGAGAGGGCTATACTCTATACTATACTAGAATCAGGAATGAGGAGATTTGCAGAAGTAACTAGCTAATTGATATAGCCCGAAAGATTGCAAAATCCACTACATTTTTTTGTGCAATAGGCAGAACAAATTGCTCGTAGAACAAATGGCCGCTAGGGCCGTCGTTCTTGAGTGGCAACCACGCACTAGAATGCGCAGCGTGGGTAGGCCTCCCACAAATGGTGGATCGACGACTTGTTAAAGGTCTCGGGGGTATCCGTTAGATATAGACCGCATAAGATCGGTCATTATAGCGACCCTTGGGGAAGCCCTATGTTCAACACTGGACGTGCATGGGCTATTAAAAAATATTAGAACAAACTTCGAAAAGCTTATTTTTATCCAACTACCGAAGAGTCAACTTCTTTGAGTACTTCTTTGAGTGTATGTATGCATATATCTTTGGTAAGCTCTATGCTCTATAGCCAAAACCTTTTTGACGGATTTAAATATATGATATTTCATTACATTCATCTTGGTTGCGGGGGATCCGTTATTACAACATGATATCCACGATGTTGAATTTGTGAAATGCCACACAAGCCTGGACCTACACACTACAGTTTTCCAGGCAGAATAGGTATATGAATTTAACCACAAAATAATTAATACATTTCTAGTTGTCGTAGCCTAAAGAAGGCGTTAAGTTTATCCGTATCAAACGAAGTGACAATGCAGGTATTCAATTGATACCAGAAACCTAGTTTTCTAAAGATATAGATAGGTACATCATTCAAGTCCACGAATAATTTCCACAATTAAAAAATAACTTCTTAGAATTAAAAAAACCTGTGTAAGTGCTGGTTCTAGAGGCTGAGGCTACTTATAAACCTACACAGGAAGATATCACCATTCTGCCTATTTCGGCGGTGAAATACCTAATCACGCGTCTAGGTTTGGAGAATGGGAGACTTCAACCTCATGTTTTAAGCTGCGTGTCGCATTGATGTTGTAATTGATGTCTATAAGCTCCGATAAACATTACAAAAAATAACTAAAGAAACTACTGTAATTGCGGTAAACTCTGAGTAATTTATTTTCATCATATCAGAACAGATAGAACAATGCGGTAAAATTTAAAGAAAAAAAGTATTATTACCACACAATCATGATAAGGAGAAACAAATAGATTTAAATCCTTAAGCCATGTAGTCCATTTGGGTGCATCTTTGAGTCCTTCATACAAACTGTACATATACGAAAATGCGGGAATTGTTAAAAGGCATTCTCCGTCATTGGTCATCAGGTTGTAAACGTTTTCAAAAACTTTTCTGAAAAAATAAAGGTAATTATATTTTCAAAGGTTTTGAAATTCCTAAAAACCTCAAATCAGTGACAGACTCTTAGGGTTGAAGGAAAGGCTGATAATATTGAACTATTTTTAATCAAGAACATTGTAATTACATGCACATTACTAGACCGAATAAGTATGAATTTCATGCCCATACCCTTTTTTATGGTTGAAGGATTACAGGTGGCTCGGAAACCTTTACAATTTCACCAGGACAGATGGGCGAGCAAAGGCTCTGCCAGGAGGGGTGGTATTAGCTAACAGCTGTCCTAGCGACTCCGAAGGAGACCTAACAACTCGAGAGCAGCTGCTTCGCGATTGAATCTACTACCGGGTCGGAATCGCGACCCGCTGGGGAGATCCGGCAGAAACTCAGCTAGCTGATACATGAGTTAAGCCGCTCGTCGACCTCGGCAAAGAGTTACCGGATTCCCCGAGCCTCCTCCTAATGTTAGAACTAAAGGCGTCTAATGTAAAAGTTATAATCTAATGGATCCGTAAGGACGTGTCTAGGGCGTCGATGGTGAGCCAGCAGACCCATATCCATACGTTTTCCATACCTTATACCACTAATCTTTCGAATACAGTTTTTTTTAGCGAAAGTGCTTAAACTCTATTCAAATCTGTGGCTAAGCTTCTCAGGATGGAGAGAAAAGTTGATTGCATTGCGCTGGTTTTAACCAAAAATTTAATAAACGCATATGACTCACTCCTGATTTTGAATCCAATGTAATGTGTAAAATGAGAAAACATGGTCGAATTTTCCATTCCATTCATCGGGAATATCATCTCCTATATTAAGTACAGTGAAATCTGTCGCATCGTTTCTATAACGGTCTTTAGCATATTTGACCATTCTCTCATTGATATCACAGCCTAACAAAATATTTCTGTTTTTTGGTAGGTATGTTCTTATAATATCAGTGACACTTCCATCAGCACAACCAATGTCTAAAATATTTTCTCCTGTGACTTTCCATTTCAATCTTGACGAATATTCATTCAATACGTCAACGGCATCCTTCCTCGGAATACTGTTACTGTTTTGGTATAATTCTGCATCGTCGTTCATGGAAAACCTGAAAATAAAATTAAAAATATCGAGGATACTGTACAGATTAGTTTTTAGTAAGTTATGTTTACTAAGTGTAAGTAAGTAAGCGTTTTAGTTACAGACGAGTCATACGAAAGAAATGCGATTAAACAACACCGAATCGGCTCCTATTTTGATCAAAGGGTGCCTCCCTCGAGCCGATGAGAAGCCCCATCGAGCAGAGGAGAAGCTTCTGTTACCTGGGCAGCATTGTGGACGATAGGGGAGGCACCGAGGCGACTCTTATAAATAAAGTCAGAACCGCGTTTAGTCAACTTAGGCCAGTGTGGAGTTTCTCAATCTTAACTAGACGAACAAAGGTGAGGATCTTCAACTCAAACGTGAAGTCTGTGTTGCTGTACGGGAGCGAAACTCGGTTTGTTCGCAAGGACTCGCAAAACAAACTCCAAGTGTTTGTGAATAAATGCCTACGTCAAATTTTGAAAATCTTTTGGGTTGAGACGATCACTAACAACGAGTTGTGGAGGATCACCAAGCAGGCACCAATGGAGAGGGAGATCCTTACGCGGAAGTGGCATTGGATTGGTCACACGTTAAGAAAGGTAACTAATAGTATGTTGCTACCATGAACACCTGAGAACCTGCTTTATTTCACATACCTTTAGAAAACCTAAAATATTTATTTATTAATTACATAATAATATGTAGTAATGGCGCAATAAGGTATTTTAATCTTTTAAACTTTATACAATAGGCAAAATGAGCCTAAGGGTACGTTCGCATTCCCCGCTATCTCTCTAAGAAACATACTATTCTAGAATATTATTTTATGAAGTCGTCATGAACTAAAACATAAGAAGCTCGGTGTAAGTACTCGTACCGAGCGATACGACTGTGATGGTGTTCGAATCCCGCATGCAATTACCATTTTTTTTAATGAAATACAAACTAGTCACACTTTTAAGAATGACCTTCACAATGAAGGAATAGCATCGTGTAATAAAAATCAAACTCGGTATAAAATATAAATTGCGTAAATATATAAATATAATATAGTATGGTGCTACCAAGTCCTGTGAGCTTGCACTGATAGGTACCGCCGTCCTGCCTATTTCAGCTGCGAAGCAGTAATTCATTATGGTTTGAAAAGCGGTGCAGCCTTTGTACTATAGAACTGACTTTTATGACTCATGCTCCAAGGTGAGAAACAGTATTAGTGTTGTTGATGTCTATAGGCTTCGGTAACAACTTGAGGGAACAACACCTTGAGCTCGTTCAGATATATCCAATAAAAATTGTATTAAACACTGATTTGCGGAATTGCTGCAAAATAGCATGACAAGGTCTGAAATAGGAAGTATTTTTTTTTAATTACACAGATGTGTGGGCGATCTTACAGCTCATATGGCGTTAAGTGGTTACCGGAGCTCATAGACATCTACAACGTCAATGCCGCCACTCATATTTTGATATGAGTTCTAAGGTCTCAGTATAGTTACAACGGCTGCCCCACCCTTCAAACCGAAACGGATTACTGCTTCACGGCAGAAACAGGCAGGGTGGTGGTAGCCTACCTGCGCAGACTCACAAGAGGTCCTACCACCAGTAATTTTTATTACACGATGTTATTCCTTCACCGTGGAAGTCCATTGGGAACATATTTTGTTAGGTACGTATTTCATTAGGAAAATTGGTACCCGCCCGCGGGATTCAAACACCGTTGCATCGTTCCAAACAAATGCACCGGACCTCTTATTCTTTAGGCCGCGACGACTTCAGTCGTAGTCCGACTAAACCTAGTATAGACCTAGAACAGACTAGTATAAATATAATAATAGCAGCCCACATACTGCTCGACTGGTTACTCAATGGCCGCAGCCAAGTCCCCAAATTACAATCTCATAGAGCACACGTGTAATTTGCACCAACAATAATTCGTGAATAACTGGTTACGGATATTGTCATTTAATACATCGTCGAATTTGAGGCCCTACACCAAAAATGAGATAAGATACGAATTTGATTACGTCAATTATAATTTTCCGAGACGCTCATTAATACATTGGGCCGCCGTTGTAAGATTATGTATAATCTTACAGATAATATTTTTTTTTTTGTAAATTAGTACAAAATAATTATGCATAAAATATTTGTATTAATCATAATTATATGTTTCGAAACCAATTTTTAAATAATATAAAAAATAAGATAAAAAAGAAGATAAGATAAAACATGAAGCCACCATAAGTAAATATTTCGCAATGTACATAGATCATTCAAGAAAACTAATTATTTACTAATGTCTCTAATCGCAGGCAAATATTTTTGTTGTTAAAACTAATTTGACACCTGTTGTATTATAATTAAGACCTCATATTTTAAGGTGGGTGGTGGGGTTCACATTATGATGTATTTTTTTTATTGCTTAGATGGTTGGACGAGCTCACAGCCCGCCTGGTGTTAAGTGGTTACTGAAGCCAATAGACATTTACAACGTAAATGCGCCACCCCTCTTGAGATATAAGTTCTAAGGTCTCAGTATAGTTACAACGGCTGCCCCACCCTTCAAACCGAAACGAATTACTGCTTCACGGCAGAAATAGGCAGGGCAGTGGTACCTATCCATGCGGACTCACAAGAAGTCCTACCACCAGTAATTACGCNGGCAGAAATAGGCAGGGCAGTGGTACCTATCCATGCGGACTCACAAGAAGTCCTACCACCAGTAATTACGCAAATTATAATTTTTCTAATTATAAATTATAATGTTCTCATGGATGTCTTAAAAGGCGATTGACGGGTTCACAAGAAAATAGGCTGAAGCGTTCTCCTGTTCGAAACTTCAACTTTTGGTAACTTTACACCAGGCAGGCAGTTTCCGTAACAAAGTAAACAAAAAATAAAATACCTGCATGAGTTTCCGTTCCTGACTTGATTTTGACCAACCATAATGCTGATTTTGCACACAATACGTAGTGATTCAATGAGACAGTCCTATTTATACTGTCTTTTAGAGATCCTTCGCGTTTAGGTAATTATACAAAAAAAAATTATTATTTTTTATATTTTTTCGCGCTATAAATTACATTTAACTGTTATAATTCTCTAACATATGAATGCGTGGAAAATATGAAGTTGACAGTGCTCTTTCTTATAAAACTTTAATGTCGCCATCAGATCTCATGACCTATGTAAGTGTGGTGTTCGCTCCGCGGCCCGACCCTTTCAAATCATTGAACCCCGATTTGTAGGTTAGCCGTCGGAGCACCGCCATTCATGAGGAACGTGGATATTCACGACGATCTGGAGCTTGACTTCGTCAGTAAGTATTTCCAGTCGGGATCAGTACGTCATTTTGAGAAGGCGACACAACATAAAAACCCTCTTGTCGTGGCCGCCGGTAACTACATAGCCAATCCTGCGGACCGAATGGTAAACAGTCGACGTCGCCCTAAACACGTCATTTTGGTTCCTCCCAGTCCACTAACCGTGCTTTTAGGTACCTCAAGCACCGGTCACCGTTCAGGAAAAAAAAGGTCCGATTATTCTGTGGAGCAAAGTTCCGTTTGTGGAGACTGTGTTAATCTTATAATACAGTACTATTCGAGCTTCAAAGACTGAGATTCCGTTCATTTACAGTATTTTACAGGTTGATTATTATTACACGATGATTCGCTACTATCTAAAAACTTATCAATTTATATGTACTAGAGGTCCCGCAGTAATCGAAATTCGACTATAATTAATTGGAATTGTAAGTTTGTACACTATTATGATTGTATTTTATACTTCTATAATCACAAATTTCGCCAAGACTACACTATAAAAATATTAACAAAGACAAACAATATTTAATCTATTCTCAATTTGACAACAGACGTCAAGAACAAAAGTTGTCAAACTTAATAGTATGCATGCGTGTGTGCGTCAAATCCATGGTATGTAGTGTGTGTAATATTTTCTTTATTAATTTATGTATCTTTTATGCATTATTTAAAAAAAATATTAGCATTGTGCACTTCTTCTCTATAATCTCTATAAGTGTGGAAAATTTCATACTCCTCCGTCCGCGCAATTTTCTTAAAAAGGGATACAAAGTTTTTGCTTCACGTATTAATATATAGATGTCGGAGACATTAGTTATTGATTATTAGTTTCGGTCAATCAGTCATTAGTTTGGTAGCTAAACGAAACGAAGCACGATTCCCGAGAGATGGCAGCACGATTGCAGTATCGTCGGAACTCTGCTATCTTCGTGCTACGCTACGAATAATAAAACTATACAAAAGTTATTACGCTTCAAAAATGGTTCCACGTAAATAGCTACCGCGGAGGGCGGGGCTTAAAATAGCTACAGAACGGCGTGCCAGTTCGCTGTTTCACTCGTGTCGTGCGGTCGTGTTGCCTCAGTTTTCGGTTGACCAGATAATTATTATTTTGTTTTTTTTTGCGTGTGCAGCTCTAGTGCGAATATCACGTGTTTGTCATCGCGGTCTATTAAATATCATTCTTGCATGTTATTTGTAAATATTTCCTTATTTGTGAGTGCTTAACATTTATTTATTTAGTTTAGTTTGTGTCTCGGTGTTGGTAAGTAGTTTTATATTCTTTAAATATGATGCTTTCTTAGTTATTATAAATTAATTATTTTTTATGGTGTACCCTCACTTATAAAATGCAATATGAATTCTGATAAAAATAAACCTCCCGATCCGGGGATACCAGAACATGATTCCGAATCCCGGGATAGTGAATCCCTAGGATCTCCAAGTTTTTCAACATTAACAGCTCCTTCCATTCGGTCAAGTTCTTCCTCACCTATTTCTGACGTCGAGCTATTACCAAATGAAGCGTCATCGAGGAAAAGAGGCCCAATCGTATATGATCAGTCCATTAGACACAAAATAACTGGGATTGAAAATTCGACAAAATCATCGAAAAATAATCAACCTTCCACCCCGGCATACACTCGAAAATACCTATCATCAGATTTGGGACCTTTTGCAGTACACGTTTCTAAGATTGAAAGTGACCCCTCTTCAGGAGTATCAATCCACCCTGTAAAATTTGGTCAGTTCATCTTTAAACATAACATTCCACATATCAGTAAAGACGGAATTAAAAAATTAGGCCGTAACAGGATAGTTGTGGAATTTACGATCTCATCTGCTGCAAACGATTTCCTAGAAAATAGTCTCCTACCTGAAAAAGGCTATAAAGCTTTTATCCCGTCTTATCAGGTAACTCGCATGGGAATTGCCAGAGGCATTCCCACAGATTTCTCTAATGAAGAGATACCAAACTATATAGGGGACTGATGGATTCACAGTAGTCCAAAAAAGTAAAAAGCGCGCTGCGGAGGCCCGAGCTCCCGTGGCCGCTAAAGTAAGCAAAGCCGCGAACGCGTCGCGTCCCAGCCCTCCAACCCCCGTCGCTCCCGCTGTCCGTGCCACACCGTCGCCGCGTCCGGTGGCGCAATCTAAAACTCAGACCCCTCCCCCAGTAATCCTTCAAGAGAAGGCAGCTTGGGACCGAGTTTCCCTGGCCCTTAAGGCCAAAAATATTAATTTTGTCAGCGCCCGTAATCTCGCCAACGGGATTCAAATAAAAGTAACGACACCCGACGACCATAGGGCCCTCTCAAGTTACCTCCGAAAGGAGTGTATAAGTTTCCACACTTATACGCTCCAGGAGTAGCGCGAACTCCGCGTTGTCATACGTGGAATCCCGAAGGAGCTAGGATGCCGATCTCGTCAAGGCTGATCTGATAGAACAAGGCCTACCAGTAAATTCCGTGCACCGCATGCACACCGGCCCCGGTAGGGAGCCATACAATATGGTTCTAGTCGCCCTCCAGCCTACCCCCGAGGGTAAGCGAATTTTTAACATACGGACCGTCTGTAGGCTCTCCGGTATCGCCGTCGAAGTCCCCCATAAAAAAGGCACTCCTAGTCAGTGCCATAACTGCCAACTGTACGGGCATTCTTCCCGTAACTGTCACGCGCGCCCCCGATGTGTTAAGTGTTTGGGCGATCACGCCACGGCCCTTTGTACTCGCGACCAGAAAACCGCCACCGAACCGCCTAGCTGCGTCCTGTGCCGAACACAGGGTCATCCCGCGAACTACCGTGGATGCCCCCGAGCTTCAAAAATAAATCGCTGCGTCGCCCGCCAAAACCGCCTCCGAGCTTCCCGCCCAGACATCAAAGCCTCAGCACCCTCTGTGCCGAAGGCTAAGCCTACCTTCGTGCCGGCGCCGGTGCCCAGCGGCTCGGCCTGGGCTAAACCGTTGCCATACACGAACACGGCTGCAGCTCCTCCCTCCGCGATTCGTCCCGCCCCCGCGATACGTCCCTCCCCCGCGATTCGTTCCTCCCCCGCGACCAGCACTCCGACCGCGTCCGATAATCTCGCTCTAGCGATCGACTTTTTTCAGTCGATCAACTTTGAGCGTGTTAACGCTTTGGGTGACGCCATTCGCGCTGCCTCCACTGCACAACACTTCATCGCCGTTGTGCAAGAATACGCTGACGTATACGCGTCGTTAAATACGTACGTCCTCCCCTCACTCCGCCGGTAATCAATGGCGTACATTAGTAGAATAAAGCCCTTATCCGTAACGATAGGATTTTTTCAATCAATCAAATCAACGTGATCAGGTTTGTGATTTTTTGCGTGACCATCAAATTGACATTTTCTTAGTGCAGGAGACCCTAATCAAGCCCGCGCGTCGCGACCTTAAAATCGCGAACTATAACATGGTTAGGAACGACAGGCTCACTGCTCGTGGTGGTGGTACCGTCATTTACTATAGAAGAGCCCTGCATTGCGTCCGGCTCGATCCTCCCGCGCTCGCTAACATCGAAGCATCAGTGTGCCGAATTTCACTGACGGGACACGCGCCGATCGTTATCGCGTCCGTTTATTTTCCACCGGTTAAGATCGTTCTAAGCAGTGATATCGAGGCGCTGCTCGGCATGGGTAGCTCTGTCATTCTGGCGGGCGACCTAAATTGTAAACACATCGGGTGGAGCTCACACACCACAACCCCGAATGGCAGGTGGCTTGACGCGTTAGTCGATGATCTCGCCTTCGATATCGTCGCTCCGCTAACCCCGACTCACTACCCGCTAAATATCGTGCATCGCCCGGATATACTCGACATAGCGTTATTAAAAAACGTAACTCTGCGCTTACACTCGATCGAAGTAGTTTCAGAGTTAGATTCAGACCACCGTCCCGTCATTATGAAGCTCGGTCGCGATTCCATTCCCGTCACGAGGACTGTGGTGGATTGGCACACGCTGGGCATTAGCCTGGCTGAATCTGATCCACCATCGCTCCCGTTTAGCCCGGACTCTACCCCGTCTCCTCAGGATACCGCTGAAGCCATACACATCGTAACGTCACACATCACCTCGACATTAGATAGGTCATCGAAGCAAGTTGTGGCGGAGGACTCCCTTCACCGCTTCAAATTGCCCGACAATATTAGGGAGCTCCTTAGAGCTAAGAACGCCTCGATCCGCGCCTACGATAGGTATCCTACCGTGGAAAATCGTATTCGAATGCGTGCCCTACAACGCGACGTAAAGTCTCGCATCGCCAAAGTCCGAGATGCCAGATGGTCTGATTTCTTAGGAGGACTCGCGCCCTCTCAAAGGTCTTACTACCGCTTAGCTCGTACTCTTAAATCGGATACGGTAGTAGCTATGCCCCCCCTCGTATGCCCCTCAGGCCGACTTCGATGATGCGGCGGCGTTCGATGATGACGAAAAAGCAGAGCTGCTGGCCGATACATTGCAAACCCAGTGCACGCCCAGCACTCAATCCGCGGACCCTGTTCATGTAAAATTAGTAGACAGTGAGGTAGAACGCAGAGCCTCCTTGCCACCCTCGGATGCGTTACCACCCGTCACCCCGATGGAACTTAAAGATTTGATCAAAGACCTGCGTCCTCGCAAGGCTCCCGGTTCCGACGGTATATCCAACCGCGTTATTAAACTTCTACCCGTCCAACTCATCGTGATGTTGGCATCTATTTTCAATGCCGCTAAGGCGAACTGTATCTTTCCCGCGCTGTGGAAAGAAGCGGACGTTATCGGCATACATAAACCCGGTAAACCAAAAAATCATCCGACGAGCTACCGCCCGATTAGCCTCCTCATGTCTCTAGGCAAAATGTATGAGCGTCTGCTCTACAAACGCCTCAGAGACTTCGTCTCATCCAAGGGCATTCTCATCAATGAAGAATTCGGATTCCTTACAAATCACTCATGCGTTCAACAGGTGCACCGCTTCACAGAGCACATTCTTGTGGGGCTTAATCGACCAAAACCGTTATACACGGGAGCTCTCTTCTTCGACGTCGCAAAAGCGTTCGACAAAGTCTGGCACAACGGTTTGATTTTCAAACTATTCAACATGGGCGTGCCGGATAGTCTCGTGCTCATCATACGGGACTTCTTGTCGAACCGCTCTTTTCGATATCGAGTCGAGGGAA